>JXSR01S001331.1:64448-79193 GCA_000969725.1 Ophiothrix spiculata
AGATATCCAAAGATCTTAAATGGGACATTCATATCTCGGACATTTCGAAGAAGGCCAGTGGGCGACTATTTATGCTAACAACTTTGAAACGTTTTGGTATGCCAATTCAAGATCTTAAAACAATTTACATTGGGTTTATAAGACCACTCACTGAGTATGCCGTTCCAGCATGGCATCCTGGGCTTTCAGAGAAACAACATCTGGCTCTTGAGCGTATACAAAAGAGAGCTTGCAGGATTATGTTAGGAACTGAATACACTTCATACCAAGATGCTCTTGAACGTTGCCAACTTGTCATGCTTAGATCTCGAAGGGACCAAATATGTCTCCAGTTCATTAACAAGCTTATGAAGACTCCTGCATTCCGCAGCTGGGTGCCAAATACGAGAGGTGAAGATAGTGGCAGAGCATTACGTAACACCCACCTTCTCTCAATCCCAAAGGCTCGCACAGAGAGATACGCTAGCAGCCCCATGCCCTATATGGTGAAGCTGTGGAATGCAGGGGCCTCACAAGCTTAGATGTTCTTGATCATCTTTTGTTATCACCTTGATCAAGTTCCGTGTTTCTGACTTGTTGGTGCTTGGTTCGTGAGTGCAGAGGTTGTTTTTGCATTGTGTAACTTATTTTTTTTTTGTTTCTTGTAAATGTTGAATGGATGATATTTGTAAAAATGTATTCAATTCAGCCTTTTGGCTGCTATTTGCATTTTGTGTTAATAAACCATGAATAATAATAACAAACGTCTTCAGCCCTATACGTATTTTATTCAATATTATGTTTACTTGTTATAATGTACACCATTTCTGTCGTTCAGATTAAATAATCAAAAGGGATCAATTCAGTTGCTCCAATGAAATTTGTTTTGACTTACTTTTTTATTTTTTTATTTTCATGTATTCTCTTCATCGTGTGGATTATCCTCAATAATCATTCTTCCGAGTGTATTATTTTATGCATTCATGAGATCCGGTCGCGAGATGAGTAATTGTCATAATTCATTTCCGGCAAATTTGGTTTATTTTACATCTATATACAAACGCAATTCACACGGGGTGTTTTGATAACACGTTAAAAGCAATCATTGCATTGTTTGATAATCATTTTAGAAGTTTATAATGCGTTGATATTCGGTCCTTGGAAAACTAACATTAAAACTAGAACATCCTGGTTTTGACGTGAACTTTTCTTAACTTAAAAATCGCATATTGAAACCGGGATTCATAGTTCATGATTTATGAACATTAGTGGTCCATAACTTTAATAAAAGTTTTCACCATAATGCTAACAAAAAGGACGCTTTTATTGGCAACAATTAAGAGGTCTAATCTAAAATCAAAATATGAACTTCATAATATGAACTTCATAATATGCCCATAATATGGCTTGATCCATTGTGGGTTTGATCTGTAAATTGAAATTATATTTATCAATATGAGGTATTTTTCTACACAGAAGTTGGTTTAAAATGTTTGAGGTATAAAAGTTACTTTACCATCAATCTCATTTATTTGCCTTTTTTATTTGTATGTCAAAAGCGGACTAGTACGTTCTTTCTAAACATTGTTGTTCTTTGCTTTTGGATATTACTTTTATTTATTTATTTCTATTTATTTTGAGCTTTTTAGTTTCTTAATTTATTTGACTTCTTCACTTCACTTCACCCGTTGTAATAGTGTAATATAATAGCAAAGCTTACAAGAACACAGTAAAACCATATCTGAGCTTACATTGATGGTTGGGGTTTTTTTTTCACATAAATCTGTCGTTAGATTTATCTCTTAAACTAAAACAAGCCTTGTTAAAGATTTTAAACTGAAAAGGTACATTGTAAAGTACTAATTTCGTTTATTTCATTAAAGACAGTTAGATGTAAGTTGGTAGAATTTATCAGAAACAATCTCATCAACAGCCTTGATATTCAGTAATGACACACTAATATCATAATTTCAACAGAAGGTTGTATTTGATTCTTAAAACGTTTAGACCACACTAAATGTACTTATCCTTGATGCTATATTATGAAAGCTTTGCAACACTAACTTTATCCAGAATAAATTCATTAATTGACTCAATAAAATTTGCTTTGCATGTAAAACCTTTTTTTCAACTGATTTGACATTGAGGTAATTCAACCTACAGTCAGGGTATACGTTGTAGCCTCTTTTGATTTATAAAACGTATGCATTGTGTGAACGCAATGAAATTTTTAACTCAGAAGGCTATTTAGATTTTAGTTCATATAACCCAAAAAAATAAATGTCAAAGGCTCACATTTTGCACAAAATCAGGTCACTAGACCTTAACATACGTATTATTTTCAAAGTTGACTCCCCCTCCCCCAACATGTTTCAGTCTAACATTTCATGTTGGTTATATGCAAAAAACGTGATACTTTAGTACAAGGACGATTATATTTTTACTAGGTTATTCAAGCTACAATGATTCTCGACAAAGGGAATGTAGATTAGTTAGCAAAATAATAATGTGATAATCTACATCGATAGTTTTGCACTAAAAATTTTGTTTCAAAAATGCAACCAAGCATGAGAAAAGATAGAGATTCCTGTGGAATTACGCTTAACCTATATAAAAGATGAAGCAATACAAACATCGGAATTGAAGGTTGTACTGTCTTAAGGTGGTTTCAGACTAGCTGTCGTTGCGGCACACGATGTTGCGGCACACGACAAAACATTTGCAATTTTGAGTTGTCGTATTCTAGCACGACACCTTTGCATACGGTATTGCCGCAATGGTCTGTCGCAAGAAAAGTTGAATTTATTCCAACTCAAAATATCTTGTCGTTGCGACCATCATGACAGGGTTATCAATATATCGGCTTGTCGTACGGCAAGGAGATACGACAAGGTCGAGTTTGCGCACTTTAAATTTTTGACACTTTTTGTCGTCCGACAACACGACAGGCTAGTCTGAAACCAGCTTAACGTTTCAAAACATCCTCGAAATGCATACACAATGAAGGAACGTTTTTTCTGACAAACGTGTTCATATATTTGACATAAGCATGATACAAATTATATCATGTCCCCTGTTATGCATCTGCTGTCATGTCAACAAGAATGCAAAACATATTGCCTTACTGAACCTTTGTTGAGCATATATGTAATATCTTGAGGGTACCTGAAGCGAGATTAAGAAAAGGAATGTGAACATCTCACATTGCTGGAACACAATCTAACTTGTACAACTTCAATCTCTAAGTAAGCCTAACGATGCCATGAGGTTGGCCATACAATCTATTCCTCCGACAAAACAGTCCCCTGAGGTAGAAACATTCGTCACCAATACCACACGTTCTTGGTAGTGTGCTTTAAAACGCATACCGGAAAGAGATGAATAGGACGGGAATTTGGCCGTAAATTGTGCTAGTGAGATTGTTTTCCCTTTTGAATTTGAATATAGGATGTTTGAGGCGGAATCAGTTGACAATGAAAGCTCTTAAGAAAAGGAAAGGAAATTTAAGGCGTTGGTTCATATTTCATTTTACATATGTTTTATGATAGTTATAAGACTCAATATGAAGTGTGGAAAATCTGTATTCATGAGACATAAAAATAGCCTCGGATTTATTTATTGCATATTTACAGTGGGTATATTTTGACTATAAAATAAGTCACGTTTCGTGTAGGCTTACGAACAAATTACGCATATGTTGTCATGCAATAAAAATGTGAGTATACATTAATAAAATTCCAATAACTTTTGACTATCAAACTTAATTGTCATAAAATTACATAATATTAAAAATATCTCAAGTAATGCTTTGATGTATGCGTTCTTACAATTTTGGGAATGAATGTGTACTACAAACAAAGATGAATTTTCAAGTTTCTTTCGGAATATGTCGTCCTACTTTTGTTTCCTAAATGCTGGGTTTTATTTTGTAAATGGGCTATTTATCATCAGTATTGGTAGAATTAAACTAATTTGCTACATTTATATAAATTATTTTATAGAGATGGGATCTGAAAAAGCCCCACTGAGACACAGTTTCTGCTTATGATTTATACTTGATTTAAACTCTTTACGTTTGACCCATTTTGATAATTAAACGGGGGACCTGCGTTACGCGCGGGCCCCACTAGTTGATTGGATTCCCCTGAAACAGGCCCGTAGCCAGGATTTTTTCAAAAGGCCGGGCGGATTTTCAAAAAAGTGGACCTTTTGGAGGAAAAAAAATTTCTGACAAGCAACAACAAAAAAAGGTTTTCAGTAGTTTTACATGCATTTTGCGTAGTATTTTATTAAGAAGCATCGGACATACATTTACGTGTTTTGGTAAACATTTAGGGAATTTATTTGGACTTTTGGGGGTCTTTAACCAAAAAGAGGGGACAGGCGTCCGCCCCTCGCCCCCCTCTCTGGCTACGGGCCTGCCCTGAAAACACTGGGGTAACTTGAAATAACCTGGGATGATCTAAATTAAACTTTCTGTCAACATGGTCAATATCAAGATTTGAACTCAAATTGGCCTTTGACCTCAAATGACTTTAACTTAACTCCCTTTAAAGTTCTTAGGGGCGTCAAATGTCAAGTTTAGTTGGTCCAGGAATTACATGAAATCTGACAAGCATTAGATGGTAAATTTTAAATACATATTGTTCGGTGTTTTGCGGCCTACCTTGATCATGGTAAAGATCGGGTCAAAAATGAGAATAAAGTTTCCCACTACTTTAAAATAGTAAACAAATCATTCAGGCCAATGTGTTTATAATACATTAAATTTTCAAATAAGTTCTTTTTAGGGTCTGAATTATCTAAATCGTTCCCTGAATACTTCACCAACAGGACCCCTTTCCTCTCGGCCATTCGGATTTCACTGTCCAGCACCACATGCATGGTTATGTTGTGGTATATAATGCAGACTTTACAAAAGAATGTTTGAAAATCCCCTGTAGAAACCAACGTAAAGAGCACAAAGAACTTCTTGTCAACAGTTCCCGAACATCTACGGTTCTATCCCTGTCTTAGACGCCCTGTTAGATCCAATAGCTGTCCATATGCCTCACCAACCTAGTTAGCCACCAGAGATATGTTGTTTCATCAAGAGTTCGCGTCAGGAATTCTCTATACCTGATTACATTCCAGCTTTAGAGTCTAAGTGAATTGGTTATATTTGCAACAATTGCGCTGTAAATGTAATGATTAGAAACCAAACAACCAAAAGAGGGAAGAAAAACAGAAGAGCAAAAGCAAAAAGCAATATGAGCAAAAGACAATGGATAGATTCCACTAAGCTTATCCGTTACGACAAAATGAAATTATATTACTGTTTGCAGTTTTAAATTTTTTGTAAAAAAAAAAAAACTCACTTTCACTTTGACACGAATAAAATGAACATGTTTGCATGAACGAGTGGTATTAAAAGAAATAAATGAATAATAATGATAATAAAATCGAAAAATATTGTATATTTTATGGTTCAAAATTATACATTTGATCGATCAAAATTGTACATTTTATTTTAGTCCTTGTAAGGGAATAATGACTTGTTTTGAAAAAAAGCTAACGTCGGGTAGTGTGTTTAGCGTTTATAAACGGCTATGCTGCTTGATTGATACACACTTGACATAATCGGTATTCCTATTGTTTTACATGCAAATATTGTGCCTTAATTACCCCCAACAATGTAACATTTATGGTGTAACAATGCAATAAAACCATTGATTTTCTGAAAACCCATGACATTTTCTATCATGTTCTATCATTTTATGTGGGGTTGAGTTGCTCCTTTCCCTACACTATACCATAAACATTCAGCAAGTCAAAGCGAGGCAGATTTTCTGGATAATTTCTAGACTATTTTTGAGTCCTAAATTCAAAAATGATCAAATATTAGCAAACGTTGTAGAAAAACAGAGATATTTGTGAAGAGACATCCAAAGTAAAAATCTAGATCAAAATTAAGCTGATAAACAAACATTTTAACTACTTTTAAGATGCAGTAGATCAACCGGTATGTCGTCTTATGGCCGCCCTCATCTACAAAGACTAAGAGTGGTCTTGGGTGGTATCAATTAGTGCCGAGGAATCTGCATTAGTAATATGACAAAGTATAATTTCAATATTTTTTATCAATAATAAGTTGAATAATCAAAACAAGTATATTCACAAATTTGTTTAGTGTCTTTAAACTTGGGATGGTAAAACTTTCATGCCGTTACACTTTAAGCAAGAATAGTTTAAACGCATTTGTTATTTGCATTTGTTGTTATTATTATTATTGTTGGGTTGTTTTTTTCTTTTTCTTTTTTTGTGTTGATTTTTCCTGTTGTTGCTAATTTTTTATCATTATATTGTTCACTTATTTTGTTTGTTACATGAACGTGCCCCGTATCTAAAATATAGTATATGCTATTCAGTATGTGTGTTTGAAAGTAACAATCTTCCCCAACATACCAAAGATACGCAATTTGGACTTAAAAATGTATTCCTGATTTATGAAAACCAATGATATTTTTTAAATTCATTCATATCTGATTTTTATAAGATGTTTAAATTTGAAAAAAAAAAAAATCATAGCATGAATTTCTCATAAGTTCTTAAGCTGCTGCTTTTGAAAAACAGATGCAGAGCCGTGTGTAATCCATTGAATGGAAGCAATAATCTATTTTAAAGTAGCTTAATCACCCGTATATTATTAAAGATACATCAGCTCTTTATACCTGAAAGCACAGTCTGCGAGGTTCTTAGCTGAGCCTTTTGATAGTTTGATGATGGTTGCTAAATCTATCGTTAAGATGACACACTTGGAATAATTATCGCCATTTAAGAAATTGTTTCTTCATGACTAAACTTTAAGAATGTCTTACTTCGTAATATTTATTAAGATGTATTGAACAAAAAGAAAATAGCATAAATCATGTCAAATTTATTTCAAATTGTATTTTTATAGTACAAAGAGAACATTAATCTTATCGATCATAAAACCATTAATGTCTATGCACCAAAATATATAATTTTTGTACAGATCATTTAATTTTTCCTATTTTACTTATTTTCTGCTTAACTTAACTTTCAATGTAGAGGTTCTAAAATGCAATTACATGTAGACTTATACAGTTGATTTCATAAGACTATATCATATTTCATTTAATAAAGAGATGTTTGAAACAATGACGTTAAAATAAGAACATTACGTTACCTTACGTTACTCCTTGTCTGTCTATCATTTGAAGTTATTTTATTAACTCAGATATTACCTCATTCATACCCTGTCAATCATGATTAATACATCCCAGTTAATAAATCATTTTTTTAAATAATCATCTCTGCATCCATCTAGATTGCTTTGTCTCTTCTGAAAATAAACCTGGCAAATAATTATCAAGATGATTTAATTCTTACATCTCAAAACAATATAATCTGACCCATCATCATCTACCTAATTGAGCTTGGTATAAAGTCAAAGACGTCTATAATTGTTCAAAATACTATAATAATACTTAAATAAACCAATGATTTATGCCCTTATACCCCATTCACACGGGCATTGACGTTTAATGCATCCAAGCTTTAAGGTACGAAGCGTGACAATATCGTCATTAAAGCGCAAATCAACGAAAATTAGCATTTATTATTACTAAAAAGCTGTAGTCCAACTGTGCTAAAGGGGAATGGTTAGTCAGCGAGTTATGGGCGAGTTTCTGTTGGACCAATGGGCGAGTTACTGTTAGACCAATCGGCGAGTTACTGTTAGGCCAATCGGCGAGTTACTGTTGGACCAATGGGCGAGTTAATGTTGGACAAATTGGCGAGTTATGATTATAACAATTACTTGTTTTTGTTTAATTGATTTATTGTTTTAATGATTTGCGTTATTCTATTTTATTCATTTTTAAGACAAAAGGGTCACGGTCGACAATTTGGTAGTGGAAAAACAAAGTTGGAAAAATCATTTTCAATACATTCAATTTGCACTCTATATAGGGCATGGATGGACAACGTCTGGACTGAGGTCCGGATTCACATCGCCAACGCAAAAAGTTGTACTAAAGATACCTAGTACTAGATTCAATGTGTTAGGCTTATATTTTCGCTCTCGCTTGTCTTCTAAAAATGTATGTACTTGCTGTTAAGAGCAAAAGTTGGAGTTCCAGACATTTTCTATAACATGGTCCATCCCAATTGAACTGTATGTGAAGTCCAAATCTTGGACCGCAGAGATCCGAACTTAACCTGGTATGGGTTAACCTAAATTGGTCAGATTGAAATCGGGCATTTTAAAATTAATAGTAATTTAATCAAATAGGCTTATTTTATTCACACCCAAGTACCATGGTATGATTAACTCATACTTTGAATCAAAACATGTAATTATCACGATCTGTAATCATACACTCATAAATAACAGGACTAATTGATGAGCTTTGCAATGACCATCACATCATGTAGAAGGGGTGAAATTGTAAAGGCCCTTATTGAATACCCACCCATTCATGAAACTGACTAGTTTAGTTTTTAATCTTTTTAACAATTAATTTAATAATAAATGAAGGATGTTAATTATGACCCCGTGTGCCATTGAAAGTCTTTTCAAATGGTTTCTGTGAGCCCATCAGTTGAAGATATTTGCCCTGCCCCCAAGAAATCACCTTTTAAAGCAAGCAACACTGGGGGAGGGGTTATAAAAGGGGTATTTACCCCCTCCAGTTAGAGGCTTTTTCTACACTTGCATCCCCCCGCCAGACGTCAAAAAGAAAACAAAAATCTGTTGGGTTTTTTTTAAATTTTTATTCCTCCTCATGAAGCTTTATAACTCAAAACCCACCCCGGGGTTGTTGAGGTATGAAGTTCTTGTGCCGCTTTTGTTTCTTGGGACTTGCCCATGATATTAGCCCACAAGCCCTGCTGTGGATTCATATGTTGCCTTCATCTTACCCCTCCCCCATCCTCCATTGTTATAGACCCTAGTGCTACTCCTGAGACTATATCGATCTCAGCAAGTGACGTTTCAGCTTATAATACAATTTGGTACAGTCTAACAGTAACTCGCCCACTGGTCTAACAGTAACTCGCCCATTGGTCTAACAGTAACTCGCCCAATGGTCCAACAGTAACTCAACCAATGGTCTAACAGTAACTCGCTCAATGGTCTAACAGTAACTCGCCCATAACTCGCCGATTATCCATCCCCTGCTAACGTCATGCTGTGCACGAGTATGAATATTAATACCTGAAGCCCGCCACACTTTAGTGAAATAAGCTACACGAAGGCGCTTTCACTATTAAGCTAAATACCATGGTTGAAACACGTATCTTTGCTTAGTTCTTACACAAATTGACAAGATACACACTTTGGCATAAAAGTTAATCATCGTCGAAGTGTGTTAGTCAACTGTAGACAAAGTATTGGGTGATCAGCAAGCATGACATTTAGCAAAAGTCTGTAAGGTGCATCTAACGAAATAATTTCATTCTTCATAAGGATGTACCGAATTATATTATTGTTGTTTGGACTACAAGTCAATAAATTGTCTGTGATGAGAATTTTTTAACGCCGTGCCACAAATGCCGTATTTGAAGAAAATATCAGAATGTCTAATCTGAAGTTCTTTTGAGATTGCCGCTAATTTCTTTTATTACAAATGCTTGTATATTATATTTGAACGTTTTGTATCAGTCTTTGATCACTACTGGATTAAAATATTGATAATGTGTTGCTCATGGATCGCACACTTACTTGCAACATGGACAGGAATGTTGATATGTTGTTCTTTAACAAAAGGAGAACCTATTGTAGAGATCACTGCACCCGTGAATCCTGTTGACATCGGTGGAATATTTAGTCTGCACTGCCAGGTATGGAACCTGGATGAAGGTCAAGAGGTCACTGTATTAAAAATTGTTAATGGTAAAACAACCAGGATTGCCTTGGACGACAAGATCATGGCAGATGATGACAGAATGTTTCTTGCGACGAGACAACTTAATGACGGAAGTTCTGTGTATTTTCTGTCTGTTATTGAAGCAAATAGGGCGGATGAATGTGACTACCAATGTAAGATACTCGACACTGCTGGGACAGCTCATAATCTACCAAGTGCGTCTGTGCATATTGGTGTTATATATTACCCAGAAACCGAACCATTATGTGCCTACACGGAATCATTAGTTTATAAAGAAGGTGATCGAGTAAGCTTAAACTGTAGCTCAGAATTAGCCAATCCAATCGTTGATATACGTTGGCTTCGCACTGGATCAAATGAGGTACTGAACTCAATAGACGTTATTCAAAATGACAGAAAGGTTTCACATTTGACATTCACTGCAACGATGAATGATAATAAAGCTGTGTTTTTGTGTGAAGTCTCTAGTTTATCTTTCCCAGATAAAACACAAACATGCCACGTGGGGCCTTTGGTGGTAACACCTAAACATGGTAAATCAGACTCAACTGTCATAACATCAGATCGACAGCCAAGCGAAGATGATTTAATTATACTTAACAAGGACATTAACATACCTTTCAAAACAACTGGAATTACCAGAGAAAATAAAAACAAAATAGACGATTGTAGTAAAGTATGTTTATATTCAAAGACCCTTGAATCCAAGTGGATGTTAGCTACAGTATTTAGTGGTTGCGTAGCGTTTATTTTTCTTGTCTTGGGACTAGTTTTATGTGTAAAATACTTGAACACACGCTCATCGTATAATAGACCTAGATATATTGCAACTCCCAAACCTACTACAGATGGAATTTATTCTGAATTAGAGTGTAAGCAAAGGGATGCTAAGATGTATATGACGCTACAAAGTAAACAACGAGAACTTATTGCAGTTACACAAGATGATAATCATAATGATAATCGAAGCGGGCGTTATGATCCAATGCCGAATGTTCCAAAAATGTGAAGTGCATTCTTTCTAAATAGAACTTATTCCAAAGTGACATTTTCATTCATATGTACTGAACCCGGAGAGGTAGATAAAGGAAAATGCAACGAAAACTGCATGTACCTTATAACTCGTTTAACCAAGCCTTTTATTTAAACTATTTTTTCATGATTTTAACATGTCCTGTAAGTTTTAACCTTAAAGCAAGCATATATTTTTCAAAATAGTTACTTGAAAATATCTGGGGTTGCACTCATCAAAATGGCCGTTATAAAATAGATAACCCAGATGCCTATAGTCGGTTGCTTTTGTATTTTTATGCAGCGGTGAAATAAACCTTTGCAACCACCTCCTTCTTGGTTAGAAAAGGTTAAAATATGAATTTATATGTCATCAGTGAGCAAGTAAAATACTATTTTGGATCTATCGGTAAGCAAAGCCTACGTATTGATAATGTTGAGATACCGTTCTTGAAAGCTCTCCATGCACTGCTGTATCTTGAATTCAAGGTTTGGAAAGCTATCATTTGAACCGAACAAACATGTACACGTAATTTACGAAACGTGTAATTGATCCTTGGAAAACTATCCTTTCAACATTAGCAAGATTTAGTATCGTTCGTGTTAATACCATTTTAAAACTGCATTATAACAAACGTCTTCAGCCCTACGTATTTTATTCAATAAATTCTGTTTAAATATTATAATTTGTACCAGTTTCTGTCGTTCAGATTAAATGATCAAAAGGAATCGATTCACTTGCTGAAATGAAGTTTGTTTTCACAAAATATTTGTTAATATGTTTCTAATAACAAAATGAATAATGTATTTAGTTTTATTTTTCATTTTCATATATTCACTTCATCGTGTGGATTATTCTCAATTATCATTATCTATCTTCCGAGTGTATTATTTATGCATTCATGAGATCCGGTCGCGAGATGAGAGTTCTCATAATCCATTTTCGGCACATTTTGTAAATTTTATATCTCACAAAGGATGTTTTGATAACACGATAAAAGCAATCATTGCATTGTTTGATAATCTCTTTAAAGTTTATATTCGGTCCTTGGAAAGCTAACATTAAAACTAGAACATCCTGGTTTGGACGTGAACTTTTCTTAACTTAAAAATCGCATATCGAAACCAGTTTTCATATAGTTCATGATTTACGAACATATATATGGTCAATAACTTAAATGAAAGTTTTAGCCATTCTATTTTACTAACTAAAAGGATGTTTTTTTCATATAAATATGTCCTTAGACAAGCCTTAATAAAGAGTTTACACGGAAAAGGTACATTGTACGTAAAAACACTCATATTGTTTCATTTATTTCATTGTAGAAAATTAGATGAACGTGTGTATAATTTTCAAAACCAAACTAACCAACAGCCTTGGAGTTCAATAATGACACACTAATATCATAGTTTCAACCGAAGGTTGTATTTGATTTTTAAAACGTTTAGACCAAACTTTAATGTACTTATCCTTGATTCTGTTTTATAAATGCTTTGCAACACTTTATCCATAATTAAATCCATTAATTGATTTCAATGACTTTTGCTTTGCGTGTAAAACATTTTTTCATCTGATTTGACATTGAGGATACTCAACCTTAAACCATTGAGTAAATCTACGTTATTGCTTTTTCTGGAGCTTGGTATGAACGCAATGATTGGCGCTTGAACCTTTTATATCATGATTACAGTGATTTGAGCCGTGCAATAGTTTGTACTATTGCACGGCATGAAACAAACCTGTGTGATATCATGATATAAAACAAATATTGAATGCCTCTGCACATGCAATATTACAAAATATATCGTTCGGTCAAATTTGGACTGATCCATTTCACTCGGCTACGCCTCATGAAATAGAAAAGTCCAAATTTGACCTCATGATATATTTTGTATACTATTGCACTCTCAGGCATTCAAAATTTGTTTTCTGTTCTAATTTACGACAGTGACATCTCCTACACTGGTCTTTCACAGGCTCTATGTTGATAGTAGTAGAGTGACCTGAAGTTTATTTATACTTAAGTGATGAAGGACTTACACATGTTCGTTGATGGTCAACATCGGAAAAGGACTTTTCCAAAGAAAATATGAGTGATATTTTGGTACCATAGGCGATATCAGTTTGCTAGTTATCCAACCCACAATGATTCTCATGAACAAAAGAAAAATGTTAACCAATTAGCAAAATAGCATAGACTAAACCTACATCGATAAAATTACTCTTAAACATTCACCGTATAGCTTATTTTATGTCTTTAAAACAAAAGTACGAGAAAACAATTCCATATGGAAACAATAGAATTGAAGGTTGTACTGTATTTACAAAACGTTAAAAGTTATGGTTTCACACCGTTATTCTTATTTGTGTCCCTACATTAATCACATTCAGAAACATGATAAAAGTATAACATGTGTCAGTTATGGAATATCTTCTCATGTTAGTATGAATGCAAAACATACTGAAATTTTGTTGAGCATCATAATATGAACTTACTTGAGGGTACTTGTTGCGAGATTAAGAACAAGGGTGGTTAACATTCTCAGATTGCTGGAACACAATCCAACTTGTTTTTCAAATAACAGAACTTCATTATCTGAGTAAGCCTTGCAATGCTGTGACGTTGGTCATACGATCTATTCCTCCGACAAAACAGTCCCCTAAGGTAGCAGAATTCGTCACCCAAAACTACACGTGCATACGGAAATAGATAAATAGCAAGGGGATTTGGCCGTATATTGTGCCAGTAAGATTTGTTTACTTCTGAATTTGAATATGGGATGTTTGAGGCGGAATCAGTGGACAATAAGAGCCCTTATTGTGAAAAAGGAAAAGAAACTGAAGGCGCTGTGGTTCATATTTCATTTTATGATAGTTATAAGAAACGAAATATGAAGTATGGAAAATCAGTATTCAATAGATAAAAGAATAGCCTTTCTATTTCTAAGAATTTCCCAGGATTTATGTATTACACATAGTTACAGTGAGTATAGATTGACTAAGAAATAAGTCACTTTTCGTGTACATTCAAATTACACAGATGTTGTCATCCAATGAAAATTTGAGTATACGTTAATAAAATTCTAATAATTGTTGCCCATCAAATTTAATTGTCATAAAATTACAAATATTAAAAAAAAAATCTCAAGTAATGCGTTGATGTATACGCCTAAAAAGAAATAGGGAATGAATGTGTATTACAATGAAGATGAATATTAAAGATATTACTTCTTTGAAAATATATCGTCCTACTTTTGTTTCCTAAATGCTGCGTTTTATTTTGTAAATGGGCTATTTATAATCAGTATTGGTACTATTTGCTACTAATTTGCCACATTTATATACATTAGTTAATAGAGATGAGATATGAAAAAGCCCCACTGAGACATATTTTCTGCTTATGATTTATACTTGATTTAAATTCGTTACGTTTGACCCATTTCGAAAATAAACGGGTTGGAGTATGCGCGGGTCCCACTGGTCGACTGGATTACCCTTAAATTGCTGCTCATGTCAAGTTTTGTCCAGGTATAGTCAAAGGTTCTGTCTTGACCTTAGAATAGCCTGGCATGACCTAAATTAAACTTTCTGTCAATATCAAGATTTGAACTCAAATTGGCATTTGACCTCGAATGAATTTCCTTTAAAATTCTCGGGCGTCACTGACATGCCAGGTTGGTTGGTCCAGGAAAGGTCAAGGGTTCTTGGGTACCTTTGAATGACCTGGGATGACATTAGGTCAACTTGTTGGACGATATCAAGATTCGTACTTTCTTTAAGCAGTAGAAGTCTTTACCCTTAACTTATCTGCAATTTTTCTGATCCAAAATACAATGCATGATGGAATGATTTTAAAATCAT
>JXSR01S001332.1:38481-50056 GCA_000969725.1 Ophiothrix spiculata
AAAGGTCCACAAAAATTCCCTAAAAGCACCAAAAAAACGTAAATATAGATCGTTTTTTATCAACATTTTACAAAAAATGCTTGGAAAATTGCTTAAAACTTTTTTTTTGCTTGATACTTTGTCAAAACCACTAAAATTAGTTTAGGGTCGACCCGGGCAATGTTTATTAATAAATTATCTTCAAAAAAACTTCAAAATATGTAGGTAGACATAAAATCGACATGCTGCAGTAAAAAGGGAGAAAAAGATCACTTTTATCATAGGCCAATGGCCTACCAAGGCCCATTATAATTGATCACTGATTGATGATGAGTCAGTGAGTCATGTTTTTATTTTCAACCTGAAATCTGAGACAATTATACCTGATCAGGTATTATAATTGTCTCAGCTGAAATAAATGGCTGTTTTATGAATTAAACCAGTCATTGAGATAAAATTTGCCTTCGGACGTAGCCTTTGGAGTTTCCAAGAAAATAGAAAATAAAACCAAAAGTAAAATTCATGATCTAAAATTAACCAGTTAACTAAAAAGAAAATCCTATATTAATCTCTAAAAAAGTTTTTATGCTGGCGTTTGTCATCATCGCGTCCGCGGAGTGATATGTGTGAAAAGGTCTGCTAGGCGACCAGTTCAGAAATTTCGTACACAAGAAAGCTCACTTGACGACAAGATATTTTCAGAGCAGCAGCACGTCGCAACGACGGGCAATATATTTCTTTATTTTTAGCATTTACAGGCAGCAAAATGTTCAAAAATACGTTTCAGAGTGGATTTTTATCAATTTTATATTCAATAGGAAGCAAACCGTTGCAAATATGGGACAAAAAGGTGAGATTTGCAAGCTTTTTCAGTAACACTTCTGGTTTTGTTGACATCTGCATGTACTGCCGTAGAAGTCTATGGGAAAAGCACATGTGTTGACATTGAGCTTTGCTTGGTAACACGTTAGAAACCTCTTGGATACATAAATAGCTGGGGCTTGTAGCCTTGTGTACACCTTATAGAAGCATTTAATATATATTTAGATACAATTCTGTTGTGTTTTATTCTAAACTTTGTAAGGTTTGATGGTGTTTTACACCATGTGTAACCTTGACAACTCCATGCATGTAAAATTATTTGTTAAGCTTAACCAAGTTGCGCTATCTAAATTGATGATTCATATTATTTACCTGAATGTTTATCCACTATCATGTGTCAAGGTAATTTCTATTCTCTCACCTTGCCCAAAAATGTGTAATTTCTGTGAAATTGTATTGTCGTTTCCCCATCCTAGTTTAGCTCAAGTAGAGCTCATTAAGGATTACGCTATCAAGAATCAAGCACTCGCCTTGTTTGGTCCTGAATGATCATCATTGACATTGTCATTGGTAGTTTCAGATTGTATGATGATATTAATTTTTCTGGTTATAATTTTTCCAGGGTTTTGCCATATCCTTCTCTTTGTTTTTTATTTATTTTTTGTTGCTTTTTTCCCATTTTTATGACAGATTTCTAATTTGTTTATTTTTCTTGCAGGTCCGAAATGGTCACATAAAAAGAATAACAGACAATGATATTCAGTCACTAGTAATTGAGATTAGTGGAACTAATGTAAGGTGAGTATTTAGACGTTTGGAACTCATCTCTGAATGAAAATTTATGAATGTATTTTGTCATTTGAATAAATCGCTACTCTCCCTAGTAAATAGATAGACGAAGATGTCGTGATCAGCCCTGTTCGTGATCGACAATGACAATAGTTAAAGCGCAAGTTTAAGTTGATCTTTCTTTTAATGAAACCTCCCCACGCTGTAAATATGTGCAACTTTCACACAAACCACTGTGGCAACAAGCATCATTCTCCAAAAACCCAGCGAACGGAGAAACTTAATTATTAAAAATACTGTCATAAGATGTAATATAAAAATTGGTCAGCATAAATGTGAAATAAAATCATTTTTGCCAATGAACGTGGATCCTTTCATCCAAGAATAGCATTGAAGAAAATTGCAAATCATTAAATTTTTTGATATCTGAAAGGATAAGAGATTAATCTTGTCTTCCATTCAACATTGGGAGAAAACAATCCAATTTGGGAATTTTGTCAAAAATCCTCTCTTTTTTACAGCACAGTTCTTTTTTTTCAAAAGAGGTGATACAAATGTATTGTTAAAATGATATGTAGGTAATGCCAAACACTTCAAAGATTTATATGTTATTTTCTCTCTTTCTACAGTACAACATATATCAAATGTCCAGTTCCGAAGCATGTCAAAGATCAAAAGTCAAAGCTAGGAATCAAGTTACCGTTTTTAGTGATGATCATCAAGAACATGAAGAAATATTTCACATTTGAAGTGACGGTGCTGGACGACAAAGACGTGAGGAGGCGATTCAGGGCTAGCAACTATCAGAGCACCACAAGGGTAAAGCCTTTCATCTGCACAATGCCCATGAGGCTAGACGATGGCTGGAATCAAATTCAGGTGAGTCCAGATTCTCCATTTTGCTCAATTATTCAGGCATGGTTATCTTCAGGTTTTTGCCTGAATTCAGGCAAACATGCTTGGATCTTCACTGAGAAATTCACATTTTCAGGCAAAATTACAAAAAGCCATAACCATCTTTGATTATTATGACCACCTACCAGGAATCTTGAGTAAAGTCTGCCCCTTGGTACCTTGTTTCTGGTTCCTATGACAGAAGTGGAGTTGGTACTCCTCAAATCATATGACAAGTCAAACTATATAGTATAAAACCAATAAATCCTAAACTAAAATGTTTTCATTTTTATGTACATTTCCAATTCAACTACATCAAAAGCTGATATTTTGAAAATGGTTGAAGTCTAAGCATGAGCATTTCTAACATGCCAAAATCATATTATGACTATTTCATATGTATTTTGTCCTGTATCTCAAAATAAAAAACGCAGACTTTACTGATGGTGCGTAGTGGATGGTCACAAATATTCACAATTAATGTCTGCATTATTTTGGAGTTACAATTTGACCGTAACAATCCAGTTTGGTGATACAGCAATATAATTAGGTACCATAATCATTGTTGATAGCTTCCTGATCAGAACCAGTGTTCTGCATACACTTTTAGAATGACAATGTTAACCTTGCCATGTTCCTAGTATTCACTACATTTTCCCTCTATTCTTTTCAGTTCAACTTGTCAGATTTCACAAGGCGTGCTTATGGTACCAACTACATTGAAACTATCAACGTACAGGTGAGTAGCTTTCTGTTGTGATTTGTTTGTTTTTATGCATATTTTGAATCAGCGAAGTCAAGGGTACCCAGTTTTCATTCTAGAGTAGTTTTAGTATGGTTTCAGAATTTCAGAAAAGTTCTCATAGTACAAGAAGTGTAGGGGGCATTTAGCTACAAATCTAAAAGAGAAAGTTAGGTTTTATTGCAGTAGAGAAGAATATGAAAAATGGTTATTTCACATGACAAGAATATTTGCTCACCTTTGGGAGCTTTCAATCCGCCTTTACGCTGGACCTTTGTGATTTTGATGTGACAAAAACCTCGCCACTTTTCTAGCTAAATAAAAAGAAGAGTACATATATACTGAAAATTTGACTTGATTCCGACCATTCGTTTCCAAGTTACAAGCTTTTCAGCGTTTTGAAAATCCCCATAGGCTACTTTGTTGTAATTACTGTCGGGGCCCCGACAATAATTAGAAAATAACAAATTTTCTCACTTTTCTCAAAAATGCAAGCACATATGAAAGAATGGTTTTGGGATCGTAACATATACCAGTTGAGGATTATTATAAGCTTAAAAAGATCAATTTTGATGGAGGTGACGTTGAGGGTGACAAGTGGATCATGAATTACCCCTTTAAGGGTGCTATTGGGCTAAGCTTGAGACGGTAGCCATATGTGTTCAAAATTATGTAAGCTTTCCATTGAAATTCTCTGTGATAGCTGGCAGCTTCACAAGGATGAACTTTTCCATTTTTGGCATACATCCCAAATCATTTGTTATCGATAAGGTATCAGGCCATTTTGAGTATCCTCATACTGAAAGCGCTACATGTTAATTTTTTGACAGCCTATATAGCAATAATATAGAGTTGTAAACAGTTACACATTTTTTGAGGCAAATTCTTAATAATGTCTTCTCTCATTCCACAGATCCATGCCAACTGCAGAATTCGACGGGTATACTTCAGTGACAGACTCTACTCAGAAGATGAACTCCCCGCAGAATTCAAATTGTACTTGCCCGTACAGAACAAAGAGAAGCATCAGTATCAGCAAGGGCATTGATGATTTTGCATTTTGTACATAAGACTGGATATTTTTAGTTAAATTGAGTCCTGTTTGTTTACGGGACTCAAATTTACAGGACAAAAAAATGCCATTGCATTTTTGTTGCTTTGCATTTTTAGCAAAACAAAAAAATCAATGTGATTTTGCTGACATGGGACAACAATTATTTGAAATACATGATTTTTGTATCAAATAAAACTGACATGAATTAATGCAATGTATTGTCAGTTTCAGACATCTCATGTTTTTTTTTAGCAACTTGGATGTTGTATTTTATGCCACAATTTGTACAAGCGTTAAATATTGTCAGTTGTTTGCTGCCACACTGCATCTCAGACAGTTTTCTTGTTAGATATCAGTGTAGTATAACTCATTTCAGTAGTATTGTAACTGTCTGGGTTGAAGTGTGGCATAAAGCAACTCAGGGCTGACTAACTATGGGGTAATTATATGGCATAATAACCCCATAGTTGTGGTTTCATAACGGATGTTACGATGACGTACCTGGAAAGCACTTAGGTACTAGATTTATAAATGCATACGGTACTTTGAAAAGGATGGATTTCATGTTGACTCTCAACATCCGCTTACTCTTTGTGCTAGATTTAGTTACTCTCAGAGTTGTTTTTCTCTCATTCGCGGGTTTTTTCTTTGGGACGCTTGTTGTTAAGACCTGTGAACTGATGCACTTATTTACGCACGTATTTGAAGCTCTAGCGTGATTTGTCAATTTTGATTGTTTACTCTCACGCTGTTTACGCGTGCGTGAAGGGTGGCATACACAACAGGATTTGAAAGGGAAAACAACTTTGAGAAATAGTATAGCTAGAGCATTTGAATTCTGTAGCTATCTGCATGAAATTTTTATATAGGGCTATAATTTCACTCAGACTTTCTTAGTGATTGCAAATAGATTGTCTTAAAGACTTACTCTAATTATAGCTCATGGTAAAATTGTATCACTTATTAACCAAAATGCCATTTGAAGGCTGTTTATTTCAAAGAAAGGCAGAAGTTCAACTTAAAGTAGATAATTCAAATTTTCAATCTTGAACCAGGGCATAAAATCTTATTATAAATCGAACTTAATAAAGCTTTGACTCTCAGCTAGCAAAATTGAAAAATGATCTTTGATCAAGCTTTTTTTCACACATAAAATTTTGATAATTCTTTAGTTACTGATTATAAATCGAACTAAATAAAACTTTGACTCTCAGCTAGCAAAATTGAAAATAATCTCACATGTTTCTTATTCATACTTAGAATGGACATATTGGTACCATATAAATTGAATGATAATATGTATATGTATATAATGAAAGATTAATAAGAAGATCGTAGATTTAAGAAATGTTCTTGTCTAATATTTGTACTTTATGACAGGGAGCTAGATTCTTTGTACCAACAAAGTGTTTTTTCCAGTTTTATAATCTAGACTTCTTTCTGTGCTAGACCTGTTCATATTTTGGTTGGTACTGGATCATTTATTCCTGCTTGTAAATGGTATATTATTATTAAGATGTTATGTTCATTCATGAAATGTGATTATTTTATGCATGAATAATAAAGTACTGTATAACAATTAACTGTACACATTAGTTGCGTTACTTTATTTAGAGGATCTGGACAAGGGTAGCACCAGGGTCAAAATCTTGGGAGTCCCCAGACACATTAATGCATGGATAAAATACAACAAAACTCAGAATTTGGTGAGTCCGGGACTCAGATATGCAGCCAAGCGCTAAGCTTGGATCTGAATCTGTCTAATAACTATTTCTGGTATAGCTGTATGACTTGCATAGGACCTTCGACTGGTTGGACATGCATTATTATTTACCGGTAAATGTATTGTTCATTATGTAGTTGAAGAGCAACCCACTAGATCATCTCGATGGACCTTACAAACAAAGTGTCCTAGCTTGCTGGGATTTGCCTTTAATTCGCACTTGGCATTCTCTAGATTCTAGCAAGGTTCACTCTTGTTTCTAAAGCATGAAAATATAGGACATTTAAAAAATTTTAAAAATAAGAGAGTTATAGCGCCCTCTATAATAATTTCGCCATTGAATTCTGTGTAAAATATGATTATCATTTTACAAGAAGTAGTGAAAAATTCAATTTTTTCATGTTCTGAAATTTTGAAACAATTATCAGACAGTAAATGTTTATTACTCCATACATTCGTAATATGACACGGGCGATTGAAAATAAAAATGTTCGCCAAAAACACAAAGGTGATCTGGATGGACATAAAATTCTTGCTATTTAAAAATATACTTTTCAGGAAAAGAAGATATCAGGACCTTCCCATCATGCCTTGCTTCCAATGGAATTTTGTGCACCAGTTGTACTGAGAGGGTTTAGTGATGAAACATCTGAAATGCAAAATGTGGATGAGATCTGCTGATTGTGCTGTTTCCCTCTCATTAAAACAATAAAAAATTCCCACTGGAAGCAAGGCATGATGGGAAGGTCCCAGTTTCTTTTTCTTTTCAGTTGTATCCAAAAATAAGCACCATTTGTGGCTTTTTCCGTCAAACAGAGAATTTTTTCCTTTAAATGCTGATGTTTTTTCTTTCGAAGTTGAAAATGAATGAACTCCATGCATGCAGTCTCAATTAAATCAACCATTTCAACAAAGGGACTACTGTTGCTATAGCGATTCATATATGAAAGAACATTAGCTTGTTTAATTCAATCTCTTGACTTGTCAGAGCGATACCTTTCTTTGTGGTGAGTTGCTATAGCATCATTGATTTGCAGAGTCAGGATTTTCTTTTTTGAAGGATCATGGATGAAATCAGTTAGAAATTTTAAGAAAGGATAAGTGTAACTTCTGCACCTTACCAAAATGTCTTGGTAAGACTTGGATTTTTATTATCCCATGAATTTCAACATTAAGTTTGGTGCCAACCCATCATTTTCGGAAAAGTTTCGCTCTGTAACTTAGCGAAGAAAATATAAATACATAATTGGAACACGATGGTATTGTTGATTTTTGACAAGTGTAAAATTGTGGCTCTAGTATTGGAGCACAAAAAAGGGTAAACTATGGACCTTTTTTTTTAAAATCTAGAAACCAATGACCAGAGTCAGTTCTCTCAGATTTTTAAAAATTCTTATCCTATATTTTAATTGTTGTCGAATATGTGAAAATTTGGTGACAAAAATGGCAGCATTTCACCTACTTGCGATCTATTTTTTGGCAATATTTCAAAAAATAAGGTATTTTTATTTTATTTTTATTTATAACATTCGGCTGAAAGCCAGGCTAATCCCAATAGTGCATATGCATTAAATTCAAGGGACGCCTCCGTGGTGTGAAAGACAGAAAAATGGAAATAATTTTCGATTTTAGATGCAGGAGGAAACCAAAGTGCTCGGAGAAAACCTGTGAGGACGAGTATGGATCGACAACCAAATTCATGTACAACCTAGGTCCGACCGGGAATCGAACCCGGGCAGCAGCGGTGAAAGGCGAGGTCAGACACGCTGCGCCAATGCATGAAAGAATTGAGAAAACCAACCCTTGGTTTCTACATTTTTAACATTAATTTGAATTACAGTCTTTATTATCAAAGCAAATTTTAAATAGACTTTCCAAAAATTTTGGTGCCAAAATAGCAGAGCCAAAATCATGGGTTCTTGTCAAAAATCAACCGAGTGAGTCAAGGGAACACACCAGTAAATCACTCCACGATTGGAGGGATATTGGGTAATAGTCCCTAAGATCGCATGCAATTGAGTCATGTTTTGGATTCGTTTGAGATTATCTTTGGCTCATTAGTGATTTTTAAATCATAAAACAAAAGTTTAGAGCCTACATGATCATTTCGATGCATCAATAGGTCCAAAATAGTGAGGGCGCTCTTTGGCGGCCCCTAGCGCAAAATCTAATCACAAATACCCCCCAACATGGAAACATATGTTAAAATTTCATCCGTTCTGAATACATTCCCCTGTACGAATAGACTCTTTCATGGGGTATGCATGTTATCATGCAAGTACTTGTATCATTGATTGATTGATTGATAGGTGTCACGGCTAGTAAACCTTGCCCAAAAGGCTTGAAATCGGCCGTTATATTACCACATATTTACATGTAAACCCTATGGGAGCTGAATTACTGGTGTGCTCCCTCAATGAAAGTGCAATAGTTGAAAAGAAAAACTAAACAAATAACTTTTGTTTCTAAATAGATCATGGATTTACCTTTAGAATGTTGAATGAATGGGGATAATTGATAAAGGCGTTCCAAAGATATGATCATTTTAAGTGGGTGTTGTAAAATCATTTCTGTCCAACTAGTGAACATTTTGATCATGTGTCTCATAAGTATTGAATGTGACATATCCTTTCTATTATTTTTCTCTGAACCTGAAAAACTTTTGTGTGCATTTAGAAGTGTCATTTGATTTTGTTGACCATTATCATCAAAATTTTAGTTATAGGTAAACACTTATGCATGAAGGCGTTTTATGTCAAAAAACGAAATTTGACTATTTCACCGTATTTTTAGTTTAGACGCCATTTATTAAAAAAGTAGATTTGCGACTTTCCTCTCATTTTGCAAGAGCAGCCCTCATATGTTTAACAACACCAAATGGCAATTTTAAAGGCCCATCTAAGTCTTTTTAGGGTCAGCAAATAGTAAAAGAAAGGTATTGTCACATTCAACCCTTATGAGACAGTACATTGGGTTTTGGATTCCTTTTCTCTTGCAAAATTGAAACTTCAAATAGATACTTCATTTACCCATTACTTGGCAGGAGAACGTTGATTTTTCACACCGCTGACCTACAGACACGATGACGCATAGCTCGGATTCAAGCAGGCATGACTTTAAGTGGGCTTGATAGTTTCGTTTTGATACTGAAATAAAGTGTTTCTAGATACGTTTTCAGATGTTTTTCTGAGTTCAGCGCAATATGATAGACCATTTTTATTTAAGAATATGTTATCAGGAAGATTATTTTGTCCATGCACAGCCATAAATTCTGATTTGTGGTTGCAGAGTTATTGATTTTTCAAAAGTTTGCCAATTTTTTTGGAAGTGAAGAAAAGAGAATTTCAGATGTCTACAAGTTATGTGGACATCCATGCACACTCAAGAATTTTTTTAATATATCTGTTAAATCACATGTAAATAAACAACAAGCGGCAAAAATAATGATTGTTTGGGTGTAATTTCTGCGCCTGTTCTTCCGCCTAAAGTAATTTTGATCAGCTCTTTATCATGCGGAACTAATCATCTTTAAATATCCCGCGCATGTGTGGGTGCAAAAAGCTGCAAAATAACACCTGTTGTGTGTGTAATATCCATTCAGACAATTAAAATATTGACCAAATTACTCTGTGTATTGACTAGAGGTGTAACTGGATTGGTGCCGTGACCTTGCTTGGCGAAAATAAAGAAACTAAAAGATTTATCCCTTATCCTGCGTTCTCCAAAATTAGTTAAATTAAAGATACAAAAACCTTCATAACTTTGCAACGGAAGGTCGGATTTGAAAAATTAAAACAGGTTTGGATTCTTTATATCACCTGCTTTCATTTAAAATTCATTTGAAGCAATTTGATTCATGATTTAAAAATCACCTGAAGTGTCTACTTCAAAAGACATTCAAATATTAAACTTTTTTCTGGATGGGAGTGGTTGGTACTAAGACATTGGCATTGTTAACATGCTTAACCAGATATTTCCAAAATGGACCTTGATGGAAGTAAAGTGGGACCTCTTTAATTAAAATCTGTTAACCCCCAAACTTGGTAGTGGTGGTATTCAGTATTGAAGTGATTACGTAACTCACATCCCCTGACAACGGTAAGTGCAATACTTTAGTGTGGTGATCATTTCGATCATGGTTCAAAACAAGAAAGCGTGATCCAGTTGTCTGGCTGATAATCGGATGACACATAACACTCCGATACTGAATTGAGAAGTCCCATTGATGCTAATCAGCCCGGTGAATACAATGGCATGTTCTACCACACATCCAACAGTCAGGCATGAGATTTTCCAGCTTTTTAGCTGGTTCCAACTGTTTTGATGTCAAAATTTCTGAAACTTTATTTATTTTCAGCCCGTTTTGAGGCATATTTTACCAATTTTACGCCCTTGTTCCAGCATTTCCCAGGAAGATGTACTCTCATGCCTGAACAGTACTTAACAATTGAATAAGGTCATAATCCTCATTTACAATGATGGGACTTCTCAATACCACCATTAGCAGTAACACACAAGTCCTGTGGTCAATTTCAATAAACAATTGTGATGCATCGTAGCTGCGATGCGATGCGTTCAGTGCGCAGCTAGACAGCATTTCACAAAAACATGAAAATTCAAACACATCGCAACTTTGCGATGAGCCAAAAGGTGATCGTAAATTTGCAATGAGTGAACGATGTGTTCGGTCTTACGATGCATTAACGATGCAATGCGTTCTAATGTTAGTGAAATCGGCCACTGACAACACAAAATAAAATGTGTGGCCCTACATATTTTACGTTTAAGAGGTTCCATTATAAATCAACTGCACTAGACTGGCCTTTTGTGGTAATGAAACCTTTCCAAGTAAAAAAAATTCAAAACTTTCAAAAAATACATGAATCGGAGACAAATTCAAAACCAAGATTCCATGTTTATTCTTTATATCAACATCAATACAAACTCTACATGCAGGCAAGTCAACTCATGATGACAAACAGAATAATATGGTCACAAAATACTGGGGAAATAAACAGAAACCTGCAGCTTGTGCAAAATAAATATTATCACACAAAAGTAGAATCTCTGCAACACAAATGTTGATGATACAAAAGATTATATCTTGCTAATCAGCCTGCTTGGATATAAATAACGAAGTATGTTTCATGAGAACCATAGGCTTTATAATAAGAAAATAAGGGGTTACACCAACGAACGGTGCAATTTTCACTTAGGGCCCAACCAAACTTTTGTTAAGGGCTACCAAAATGTTTGGTACACCAAGTATCTATAATTGTTGACGTTATCCAATGAATTGTTTTTCGCAATTTACACCATGCAAAAAAATTTACACTATGACAAAAATTCTGCATGAGCATGTTCAGATAAATGAGGTATAATTTAGCCTTTATTTCTACTATGCTCGGAGAGTGTGGCCAGTCTGTATATAATAATTTGTAAGTATTTAATTTTCCAATTTTCTGTCTTATTTGGATGCGTTTGCGCATTGATTTTCAACTTTGCTGATGCTCAATTATATGACAAGCTATACCGCAAAAACTAATTAAAAATCTGGTTAATACAGAGCAAA
>JXSR01S001332.1:53050-63436 GCA_000969725.1 Ophiothrix spiculata
ATAAAAGTACTTGCATAACATGCATACCCCATGAAGGAGTCTTTTCTTACAGGGGGCCCACGGCTTAACGTGACTGTCCGACCACGAAGCAAGTAGAGTAAAGTATCTTGCTCAAGGAAACAAGGAGACGAAAACTGCCCGGCCTGGGGCTCGAACCCACAATCTCTGTATTACGAGACCCGTGCTCTAACCGCTCGGCCACGCTAATGTTTGTGCCTTTCTGTAATATGCACAGAGATTAACTTCACATGCCTGCAGTGTTTAGTAAATTACAAAGCATGGTTTTAAAGCACATTGCATGAATTGTACATTACTCATCTAGATTTTGGTGTACAATGCACTTGCTACCACGTTTCAACTTGATATATCTTGTACCAACAGTCTTGCAAATTCAACTTACGGGTTCTCAGAACACAATTTCTTTGGTACACACAGAAAATACAAGATCTTCTTCATTCAAATTGCTCCAGATATCACAAGAGTACCAAATCATCAACTCAGCTACTCCGTAGGAATACAAACATGATACTTTGAAGCACAGATGGAGTAACTTCAATGTGACAGGGTTGGTATGTCTTTGAATGAACACGCGCAGTAGCAATGTAAGAAGGTACAGGCTAAAAAGAATTTGGTTGTGTAGGATATCTTGGAAATGACAATCAACTTCAACCTCAAACAACGGCGTAATATTCAATAACCCTGCCAATTTATGCCTCGGCACACCAGCAGATATTCAATTACATCTCTATCTGACATTTTTCATTTTGGTTTTCATAATATTAGACAAGGTTTAATAATAATGGGGCACACATAACACAAAGCTAGTATCGTAATAAGGGTGGTACCAAACACGTGCTCATTTGCTAAACTTAAGGAACTTTTCAATAGGAATTATTTTTGCACCATTGTCAATGCTCTTCGTTGCATAGCTTTCCATCAAGCCAACAACAATATAAGGCAAATAATGCATTTCTTTAAACCACCTTACTTATACATATTTGTATCTATTTCTGAAAAAGTGGAAATATTGGAAAAGAACATGAAAACATTTGTGTAGTCATGTTACCACTGTGTATGTATACTTGAATTCACAATCGGGATTGACAAACAGTTAGATTGGCATAACCCGCCAAACCCGAAAAAAAAAAAAAAGACAAAAACCTGGAATATTCTTTACAAGTTTTCGAAATTGATTTTCATACTCTATATGTTTGGTAGATATGACATGTTTTGAGCAAAAAAGAAACAAAGACAAAGGCAAAATTATGTGTTTTGATTAAATCTTTGTGTATTTGTGAAAAAAAATCAGTCAGGTTTTTCTTTTCTTTTTTCTTGGGTAGGACAGATTATGCCATACAGACAATTCTTTTTTAGGCCATAAATAAATAAATGGAATCAGAATACACCTAACGGATGCAGTATCATTCATGGAATCAGTCACAAAGTACAGTCACCCCAAGATGCATTGCCAAAAGCACATACACAGTGGTAACCAAAACACAGATCAGCAGTCATCACACGAAAATAACATGAAATTTGCTAAAACTCAAGACCCAAATTTCATTTGAACCCTTCAGTTGAGTAAATAAATAAAAATCTGTTTCACAATAGATATGGGTAATTTTCATGATACCCAAATATATATTCCCTCCCACAGTGTTGCCTGTCTATAAATAACAAATATTTGATTGATTGAACACAGTAAAAATCATTACAAATGTTGTGTTAGCAAAGACATGTCTCGGTAATTCATTATTGTGTAGTACTTCTGAAAACAAATTTTGAGCAACATGACAGAACATAAAAGCGACCAAAACAATAAATAAAAAGCATTGCAAGAATCAAGTGTACTTTCTATAATAGAGGGGAAATTTTTGCTTGCAGTTATTTTCGTCACGATCAATTTAGAATCATTTTTATTTTGAGTATATAAAAATTCCAAGAATATCAGATTATTCGCATCAAATTTCACAGTGCATTTTATTTTCACTCCCTTCCAAATTGTGCATGAAAATGACAATAGTGCAAAAATTTCCACTTAACAGTAAAACAAATTTAAAATGGCATGGGTATGATGAACGTGATCTGTATTTTACACTCAATTGTGGTAAAGAATTGATCATTCTAACGTTGTGTCCATATGATACACAAAATGTGGTTTTCTTTAGAATAATTTATTGGACAGTTTATACAGAAATCCAGAGTGCAGGGCCCTGATTATTTGTAAATGCAACCCCTACCCTGTATTTTTGTTAACATTGTCCAATAAATGTTTGTTATGCCTATAGTAGGATAAGATGGATAGCTGTACTATAGAATAAGAGTACAAGTAGGAATTGGGTAATTCCATAATACCAAATGGTTCCTACGTACATATGTTTACAAAGTCATCTCTGTTATAATGTTATTTTGTCTCTAACATTTGGCCTGCTGCCTCCTACGTCGGGTTGCTGACTTGGATGCGCTGCCTGCTATTTGTGACGATTACCCTTTTATGGTGCTACTGCGGCTGCCGGGCTTGGATTTGGTAATGCCGACACTGTTTGCGGTGTAGGCGCTGATATGACGGGTGATCCGGGGACGGCTGTCATTGATTTTGTTTTATTGGTGGCTGTGTTCAAGAAATTAACAAGAGAGTAAAACAAAATGAGTTATAGGAGCATGGTCAGATTGCCTCCCTTTTCAAACTTTTTGAGATTTTGGTACCAAAATGTTATTCTTATTTTTCTCATAACCCATGTGAAATTTCACGGCTGAATTACATTTTGTTTTGGAGATATACATAATAATGTGTCTAATTAACCATAATTAATTTTACACAGTAACGAATAGGCGGTTCTGAAATACAAAATTGGCCAGAAAATCAAAATGTTTTGACCGATTGGGTTGAAATTTGAAAGAAATTTGAAAGTTAACTATTTTGAGTTGTCATCTATCATATGACATTAAAAACTTAATTTTGAAAACTGGATTAAACTCCTTTAACCCATATATTCTAACAATCAAACTTTCACAATGCGATCAGCTTGTTCAGAACAGCATTCAGTAAGGTCCCAATTTGGAGTTTTGTACCAAAATTGAGCTTTCCTTGAAATACCACTGGACAAGGGAGTAATAAAAATGACTAATTTTTAAAATTATAACGATAGTTCACAACAAAAAAAGCTACAAAATATCATCAACTTTATATCATCCATATTGTCTTATGCAAATAGAACAAGCACATTACTATGTTACAGTAAGTCTACATATGTCATTAGGCTTATCCAAAACAATTTTGTTTTTCCCGCAAAAAACCAAAGTCTTTGATATCAACTTTATGTCGACGTCAACAACAATTTATTGCGACATGTCAACATGAAAAAACAGTCTTGACAGAAACCTTAATTGGGACAGTTTTAGTCAATGGTTTTCAGGTACAAGTCCAACCATCTTATTTTCAAACTCATAAGTCTACATTAACGATCCTTGAAAGAGTACATTTTAATATAGCAAACAATATAACTTTTTCGTATAAGCATAAAAGAAAACCAAGTTTTCCCCTTCCTAGGTATTTTAAGTCCTAACAAAAAAAAATATAAAAGGTTCCCTCTTATCCGCAAAAAAATGCATGTGTATTCTTAATATGGATGGGACTTACTGTTTCAAATGATTCTCAGATATGAAAATTTAGAGCCCCGCATAATGTGAACAACATGCTTAGGCAAAAAAATAATAATTGTTTGATTGGCGTAACATAGAAAAAAAAATAGGGTAGGTAGGTCGGATTTTTTTTTTTAAATTTATTTTCTAAGTCTATGTTTCACATACAAGAACACAAAATATATGGCACATATACAATAACATCTTCACTTTTTCTGTAGCACATCTTTTATTTGTCATTTTGAATGTCCTGCAAGCCATATCTTGGGTTCCCATGAATCGATTCCCAACAAATTTGGGATTTGGAGGTTTTTTACCATGCTAAAAAAAAAAAAAATATCTAGGGTCGGTGGTAAAATTAGGGTAGGTCGGGTTACGCCAATCAAACAATTTTTTTTTTAGGCCTTAGCATAACATGCAAATCTGTACACCACAGTAATTTAATATCACACGCACATGGAAATTCCTTGTGTGTGTGATATTAAAGTACTGTGCACTTGAAACAGTGTTGCAATCTTTCAACAAATGTCATGCATATATTGGAGCGTGGCCAACAGTTAAAGCACAGGTCTCGTAATGCAGAGATTGTGGGTTCGAGCCCTGGGCCGGGCGGTTTTCGTCTCCTTGAGCAAGAAACTTTACTCTACTTGCTCCGTGGTCGGACAGCCACGTAAAGCCGTGGGTCCCCTGTATGAATAGACTCCTTCATGGGGTATGCATGTTATGCAAGTACTTGTATCATTGATTGATTGATTGATATCAATTTAATTGTACCAAGGAGGTTATAAGGGAATCTGGACTCATCGCCATTTTGATTTGATTGCCGTGTAAATCCTATGAGACGGCAGCCATCTTGGATTGTCCCTCATGGAGGGAAAAGTTTTGTTGTACCTAAACGTTATACAGGTCCTCCGCTTGCCATACTTCAAGGTCTTTGAAACGGATTAGCGGGAAAATTAGCGTTCTTTAATCAGAGCAAGTTGCAATAGACGCTACTTGAAACAAAGACGCGCTTTGCGAGTGAAACAAAATGCACATGCTGTAAATGTGACAATGAAAATTTACGCAATCTGCCTGGTTACCGGGCCAAACTCCTAACATATCCAAAGGTACAATAACTCTGCTCCATGAGCGACAACAAGATGGTGGCGAGTATAAATTCCACTATATAATTTCCTTGATTTGTACTCACTTGTGGTAGTGTTACTGCTAATAGGGGCTGTTGTGACTGGGTTACTCAGCACTGGTGGCATCGACCTGTTCTGGTCTTTAACAACTGGGTCTGAAGGAAGGATTAACAAAGTAAAAAAAATAACAACAAATTAGATGACTGATCAGTTCTCTGAAGATCGCATGCAGAGTGAAACTTAGAGAAACAACTATGATCCACTAAGTCACATGTACTTTTTATTGCGATAAAATGCATGTTAACGTCTATCATTAACCTCAAGTAAGTTTTCTATTTTTTTTTTCAATTTGAGCAACAGTTCAAGATACATGCGTAAGTTGTATTCTGACAAAATTATCACATGATATTTACAGATTTGAAATGGTCAAGATTGCCCTTAAAAAATATGACAATTAACAGTTTCTACAGCATTGAGAGAGCAAGCATATAGTATACAATCTTACAGAAGGAGCCATGAATCATCGTTTGAAATTACTAAGGTTTGTTCTGCAGCAAGAGGAAATAAAGAACACTGATCTCCAGATGTCTCCTGGATGCATGCAAAATCATAGTCAACTGTCAGAGAATGGCTCAATACGAGCTGTTGGAGAAAACTTGTGGTTTGTTGATAATGACAATGACGATGATTGGATATGATATGATTTTGGTCGTAATGGTCAGTGAAGCTAAAATGATCGTAGGCTACATGGTATCGCAAAAAGTCGTGGATGCATAATGCACTGCAAATCACCTGCATTTTGTTGTTACTTACAGAAATATTCATGCTCCATGGCTTCTCTGGCGGTGAGTCTTTCCACGTGGTCGTAGCGCAACAATTTGTCTAAGAAATCTAAAGCCTCAGGACTGACCAAGTGCTGGTTTTTACTGTGTACAAAACGCTCCCAACGTTTTCTGGAATGCCTGCGGAGATGAAATTAGGGGTTTTGTATTTACTTACAAAAGTATTCATGATCCATGGCTTCTCTGGCGGTAAGTCTTTCCATGTGGTCATAGCGCAATAACTTGTCCAAGAAATCTAATGCCTCGGGACTGATCAAGTGTTGGTTTTCACTGTGTACAAAACGCTCCCAACGTTTTCTTGAATGCCTGTCGCGAGTAAACAAGCAGAATTATAAATTGTTTAGGATTTCTAAACAATTGAAGGGGTGGGTGTACTAAAATGCTAACAACCCTTGCCCTATTATCACCAATATGTACTGGTTTTGAATTATGCCAGTGTTTATTGGGTTTGGATGAAATTCACCAACTCTCTTTTCTCTAAAACATAATCTAAAACATGTTGTGAGTCGCACTTGACTAATGACAACTGCCATGTACATATAGTTATAACTCATACAACTCATGTACTGCTACAATGTTTTCTTTTAAATCAGTCGCGCTGTATTTGAAATTAAAGTGCTAATTCAATTCTTTTTTCCAATTTTTTTTTTCATTTATGTCTTTTTATGCTCTACTTTTTCGCACCATTTTTAATTGTAAAAATCCTCATGGAAGCAGTTTTCAAATTGGCTAAATTTAGTATTTCGGTCGCCATTTTCAAAACAGATTTGCTTTGTCTTTTTAACAAGGCATGTGTTCTAGTGCCCCTTCCATTTATTATATAGTTGTGGTTACACATTTCTCAGATTTCATCATTCCTTCAAAACAGAATTGCTACTTTATTACACTATATTATACACTAAACGGAACTGATTTTTCAAAACTTAAAGGCTTTTTCAAGATTGTGCTGATATAGCCCATCTCTGTAAAATGTTTCAGGTGGTTTTGTATAAACCCCCCAAAAAAATCTTTGGTCCACATTTGGGCTATGAGGACTCGAGGATACATCGAAAAAGCTTGTAGCACCATCACCAGATTATTTTTACAAAATCACAAAATTACGGATGGTAAGAAGACGGTAACATTGCTTGTCATTACCCTCCAGTCATCACATTTAGAACCAGTCTTAAAATCGGTGAGAAAATGGAATTAAAATGTGACTTACCTCCCTAAGATGTCGTTAAATCTAGCATCCAATTCTATTTCGTACTTATCCAGATATTCGTACAACTCATCAGTACCCAGCACTTTGGCAATACGCACCAGCTGATCATAATTGTCATGACCATGGAAGAAAGGTTCTTTGCGGAATATCATACTGGCTAACATACACCCGAGGCTCCACATGTCTAGCGAGTAGTCGTACATCTATGGAGAAAGTAAACAATATGCATGATTTATCACAAGATATAAATAGAATAAGAATTTGTTTTAATAGATTTTCTAGTTACTAGTACTAGAAGACATAATTAATACTAAATACTGGGGATTTATAGTGCGCCATGCCTCCAAGATTTGTAATTCCACATGGCCTCTGCACACTTTACAGGTGTTCCCTGACCATTGTGGTCCATGTAAGCTCCATTCCACACCAAGCATCATTTCAGGTTCTGCGGCAACCTCTAGGGGTGCTGAACCTTGATCAGCCCACATACGCACCATCGCTGCCTGGACCAGCCTGAGTTTCGTACAGGTTTCTACAAGAAAATTAGCAGTTAATTCCTTGTCCAAGGGAATTTCAAGCACACTCAACTTTTGGCACCAGTGGGGTTAGAACTGGGGTCCTTCCACACCGCAAATGAGCACTTTACCGACTGAGTCAACTTGACTGGGTGGACTCCAAGGCATTGATGGTTGCAGTTAAAAATTTAAATCTACTGAACAGGGGATTGTTGTGGATTGGAGATAGGTAATCCCAACACAGAAAATCAATAAAATAGTCACTTGCTCAATTGCTTAAAAGAGAGATGCAAGATAATGTTGGAATTGTACGTCTGCTGAAGATCATTCGGAGACCTGCATAACCATGTAAGCTCTCATGACCAAGTGATTAAGGTGCTGTTCTCATATTCCAAAGGGCCTGGATTCGATATATATATTTCTGTGGTGGGCGCATTTTTCATTTAATATGTACTGATGGAAAAACAGTTCTAGAATATACCAAATAATTGTATATTGTTCCCGTCGTATAAGCCTTTGTTCAAGTTGAATTTATCTTACTGCGAGATTGGTAACAAGCCAGAGATATTATGGGCACGTGCGAGGGGATGTTGGAATTGTTTCATCTGCTTAAGATTATTTGGAGACCGGGCTAACCATGTAAGTTCCTGTGGCCAAGTGAGTAAGCCTTTGGACTTGTATTCCAAAGGCTAAAATGGATTAAAATAGAATAAGAGACAGACACTCTGGATCTATGCATGTAAATAGTTTGGAAAAAAAAAACAATTAAGCAATGAAATGTTGAGATTGTTATTTACATTAACAATTTTGGTCATTTTGTACAAGTCTCTTACCTGATAATCCACGAGTAGTTCTGGCCCTTTGAAGTACCTTGATGCTACCCGTACATTGTATTCTTGATTAGGATGATAGAATTCTGCTAAACCCCAATCAATTAGTCGTAGCTGAAAATAACAATCCATATAGATGGTAAATTCTTATTCTTCGTCATTGAGTGTGATTTTACTACCTAAAAAGGAATTTTGGCTATCCATTATGAGACAAAACATGATAGTACGTGCAAAATCCCGGCATGATGTAGATATACATGTACACTAACATCCGACGCAAACGGCTTAACTGGGCTTGGAATATTTCATGTTTGAATAGTGGTGTATGTTTTTCTAATGATGTTATTGTTTATGGAAAACATTTTTTTGTAACGGACACTCCCTGTGGGGCTCCCAGTACTCAAAATAATGTACGCCATCCATTACTAGACAATAGATGTCAGGCAAAACAATAAATCGCATCTTTTATTCTCTAATTGAAATGACAAATGAGACATTTGGTTAGAATCAGATTGGTTCACAATAATTGGAACACATTTCTGACTATGTTTTCAGTTAACTGATACCGCCATATGCATAAAACCAATTGAACGACACACCTCATCAAAATATGCTCTCTCTAATGGCAACATATTTTTGCAGTCATTTTTAAATATGAACCACAGATTTATCATCAGAAACATATTAGCTGACAAATTGCAGCATAGATCCCAGGGTCTCTTTTTCCACTTTATGGCAATTTATTTTATGTCAGTAACAATATTCTCCCTACCAAAGAAATCCAAACATGTGTGTTATTCAATATGCATTACAAATCTGCATCACGTGGAAACAAAGCAAAAATTAAAGGCCCTCCCCAACCCCCGTAATGAGAGGCGTCCCCCCTCCCCCCCGGTCAGGTGAGTCTTCCCCAGTCAGCTTAGGTTTGACTGACAAAAACATTCTATGACAAATCATACTCCCATTGGACAAACCAGGTTTTATTAATTTTTTTAAGGGACTCATATTTTTGAAATTCAATAAAAACGTATCCACTATTTCTATAGAAACATAATGTACTGCAAAAGAATTTTTAATTTTTATTTTCATTATACATCACATGCAAGGCTGGGGAGATTGAATTATAAACCCGCCTTGATTCTTAACACTACTTCTTTTTACATGAATCGATACAATGTATGTTGATAGTAATATAACAATTACCAGTAGTGTGACGATATGGGATGTTGTAGGCCTATTGTCCGATTTTATATAACTGACAACATCCCTAATCACCTTAAGTCCATTTTCTGCTTACCATTACAATAAATCCCACCAAAGGCACATGTTTGCCATATGTCCAGGGGTTGCCATATAAGGGCATGGTGTCAGTTGTGCCAATCAATGGATTTCGGGTGATTATGGGATGTTGTCAGTTACATAAAATCCCATATCATCACAAGTAGTTTTATGGATTTTGAGGAAAATTGGAGAAAATTGTAATTCTTTACCAATTTTTTTCTTTACCAAAAATGGTGTGAAAACAGCTTTTCTAGTTTCAAATCTTATGAATATTTATAATTATATCTTGTTTCTACACATGTGATGGGCAAACAAATTTCGGAAAAAGTATACTTGAGGTCCCATCAAAAACTATACCCTAACCCTAAACTCCAACCCTAAAACTAACAACCCTAACCCTACACCCTAACCATAACCCTAAATTAAACCTGAACCTAAAATTCTGGATGGGACCTAAAGTACACTTGGTCCCAAATTTCTTTTGATGAAATTATTTCTCTTTTATAACATATGTATTTAATTATCTCTAGAGCCTTATTTGATCTTTTATCTGGTCAATCCATCCGAGGTACAAATTTAGGACTTAGAAAACACTGGACTGGTACCACTATCACAGAATGCTATAATGCTAATTAATTCTCTCTCAATTTGAGCCATTTCTGTGTAAAGTTTTGTACTTTATTGAATTTTACTACACTTTTAGACTTTATTTAGATATTTAAAAACGTTTTTAATTCCAAGTGGAATCTAGGCTTGTCCTTGTAAATTCATTGATTCTGGACAATAGTAACAAACATATTTGTCAACAGGGTTGTCACCAGACAACTTTTAGTGCCGGGTAAAATTTATGTGAAATAATAAGAAAATATATTGATAAAAATTGTTGATTTTTCTATTGATTCTTCATTGATTTTGTAACTTTGAGTCTTGAGTGCCGGGTATTTT
>JXSR01S001332.1:63486-80862 GCA_000969725.1 Ophiothrix spiculata
AGCGAGTTGAACAATTTTTTTTGTGAATAAAAAGAAGAGTACAACATAAATATATACTGAAAATTTCACTTGATTCTGACTGTTCGTTTCCAAGTTACAGGCTTTTCAGCATTTTGAAAATCCCCATAGACTACTGAGTTGTAATTACTGTCGGGGGCCCTGACAATAATTAGAAAATGACACATTTTCTCACTTTTCTCAAAAATGCAAGCACATATGAAAGAATGGTTTAGGGATCGTAACATATACCATTTGAGGATTCTTATAGGCTAAAAGACTCAAATTTGATAGAGATGATCTTGAGGGTGAAAAGTGGATCATGAATTGTCCCTTTTAGCATAAACTTTCAGCTTCCCTTACCTTCCTATTTTCATGATCTATCATAACATTATGTGGTTTAACATCTCGATGCATGATACCCATACTGTGACTATAATCAAGCGCCTAAAAGGAGAAAACAAATTACAAATTTTAATACTATAAATACTACTGCACCATGCAAAACAATTCTTACAATCAACTGGGGTAAGCTTGAAACTGCCATGGTATGTGATTGGGTATTTTAATAGGGTCTATAATCACCAAACTTTTGATATGTCTGTAAGTTGGCAAGCACAAATTCTGCAATAAGTTTGAACCTAGTGGGAAAATATAGGTTAGTTTTCAAATAATGATATAAGTTTTCAAGCATAGTTCATCAGTATCAAAACCAATTCTGTCATTGTTGCAACTGAATAAGGTAGCATTAATTGCCACTTTTGCTACTGAACCAATTAGCGCTGCTAATAACTTCAGTTCTCATGAAATGCAATTTGTTTGGACAGTCATTTTCTAAACTGAGGAAAAAACCCAATTTGAAATCATATTTTGTTTAAATGATTTTCAGCAAAGGCAAACAAAAATTATTCATGAGCTCATCTGCATACAATCATTCAGTTCATCAAGTTTGTCAGAAACCTTATGGGACTCTAGGTGATTTTGAAATGTCATGCACTAAAACAGATACAGACATAAATATACTGGTAAGTGCATAGTCATGTATCATTATTTTACAATATTTGTAGGTAAAGTGGATACCAATATCATCAGAAACATGTAGTCAAACCAAAGACCTTTCCAAAATCCATTCGGAAATCTCAGGAACATTGATCACAAGGCCATTTTTTCAACCAATCACATACAAGCTCATTTATAGAATGCACGATTTTGTCAACAAATGTTCCGAAAATTCTCTCGCATTTCAGTGCAATAAAAGTGAAAAATAAATAGAACCAGACCCATACATTATTAGACACACTAATTCAGAACAACTTTTGGCTGATGGAACCATAAGCTCACTGACACAAAGAGTGAAATTTTGAAATCGGCTGATTAAGCTGAAGATTTCAAGTCACATCAGGGCGATCACACTAAAAGTGACTCTCTAGTGCTACCACTAATTTCAAGTTTGAATTTGTACGCAACCAGTTAACGAGAACGCAAACTTAACATTCTGGTTACTGTGTTGAAGAGTCACTTTTTCTGTTGGCAATTGCCGGAAAGTGTAAAATCAGCTTCAGAAATTCTCGGAAAGTCGTGTTTTGGAAAGGTATATTGCTGGATTCTTGTCGTATCTATCTTTACTTACTCTGAGTAGTTCATATAGATAATATCTGATTTCATAGTCTGTTAATGTTGAGTAAAGTTGCTGAAAAAACAATGGAGAAAAAATACTGTGTCATTAAAATTGACATTAATATGTTCATATATTAGTAGGCATTTTAAAACTTTGTGCAGAATTTTTTGGCACATAAAATAAATATATTTATGGTGGCCTTCGTAATTAGATAATGATTCACATATATTACACAACAATCATACCCATGAAAAATACCCCTCCCCCCCCCCTCTCGAGATTTGGTAATACAATCAAATGTGCACCTGTAACCTTTTGAATACATACATTTTAAATTTTATTCTTGGAAATAAACAGATTGACATTCCTGGGCAAATGTACCTGAATATTAAATGCAATGCATAAGTCATGTGCTAGATTATAATGCAAAAATCAGTTATTCTGACAGAAACACAGTAAGGCTAAGTGGTGTTTATTCATGGAAAAAGTCCTACAATTATAAACACAACCTTGAAATTCAAAAACAAGTATTCCTACAGAAAAGATGTTTTACATAGCTTGAAAGAAAATTGAACCCAATAAACAAAATACTTGCACACAGATTTACAATTCGTAAGCCAGACTTTTCTAGTGTTTTTTTAAATAAACATGTAAAGTTCTTCACAAATCTGGGCCAAACGTTGCCTTGACGATACATTCTAATTCTAGCCGCAAATCCACACATTTTATACTTCCCCAGATTTTATCATGCATAATCAGACATAGCTAAATCAACAAATCTTCAAGGTAGAAAATATTTCTCAATTTAGCCAATCAATAGTAGTTGAGTTTTATTTTTGTGTGTACAAGAAAAATACAGTCAAAGCTGATTAATAGGAGATCATCTTAAGGGTTTTTTTCAGAGATGCAATTGCTTATGACTGCGGGATAATGATTTTTTCATAAATAGTTAAAAAAAAGTTTGCATCCGTTTTGCGTGCGCAAATTTCAAAGCACACTGAACGCATGCTTTACTAACGCGTTTGGTTAATAACGCGCCACATCACTGCATAATATACACGCTACACAGGAAATTATGCAGACACAGATGTGCCATGAAAGTAATCAAATTTTATTGAAAAATGTCCATTTTTTTTCATTTTTCTTGAAAACTACCCTATTTTTTTATTTCAGTATTTTGAAGTGCGCAAAAAATGCTTTAACATATGTAAAAATTAAAAAAATCAATGGAGCATTAACTATACATCTATTTATGTGCTGGAGGTCTAGATTTCTTTCAACTCTCTAGCAACCGGGATCTGAAATCACCAGGTCAACAAAAGTAAAAACAATATTGTTTGTTTTTATTTGGTCAGCCGAAAACAAAAAACAATGCTCACATTTTAACCCATGGATCCCAATTCATTTATCAACTTTTGGTGGACCCCTCCCCTTAAATCTTTAAGAATCAATGGACCCCAGGCCTAAAATATTTATGGGAAAATATTGCCCCACTTTATACGCAAACTGAGCAAATTCACTACCTTTCATATTTCATGCCCAACTGTCTCTGGCTGACTGGAGACTCACATGATCTACTTCTGGTCAATAACTCGAGATGAAACCGTGCACGTATATCACCTACGTAATTTAATAAGGACAATAATTTGCTGAGAATGTTGGCAAGAGGTAAGGGATACTGCTATAAGAATTGTTGGTCAAATGTTGTTTGAAATATGATGGTACCCAAATATACATGGAACAGTTCAAGAGTTGGCAAGGTTTTATTAACCTGTTACTTAGAGAATAAAAGATAAGATTTTTTGTTTTGCCTGTCATCTATCGTCTCATAATGGATGGGCGTACATTATTTTGAGTGGGGTGCCCATTACGAAAAAATAATGTACGCCCATCCATTATGAGACGATAGATGACAGGCAAAACAATAAATCGCCATCTTTTATTCTCATTCTTGGTCACAAATTTGAGTCATTTATAAACCAAAAACGATGTAAATTATTGTCAAAAACTATAAACATTGTCATTGGAAAAATGCACACCCCTATTCAAACATGAAATATTTCAAACCCAGTAAAGCTGTTCGCGCCGGATGTGTGCGTATACCTGCATCGCGCCGTAATTTTGAACGCGCGGCTCCACTGCGTTTCACGCTGAATGCACTGTCATCTATCGTCTCATAATGGATGGCCAAAATTCCTTATTAGGAAGTAAAAACGCACTCAGTGACTAAGAATGCTCAATAAAAGACCTGACAAGAGAGTTACATTTATTACTGAGTTCGATTTCTATCCACTTCCTCCAAAAGGCTGGGGGGAAAATGGACAGTTGTACCGCTCATGATTCCTACCTTAAATTTGACCCAATTTCTAAACTATATAAAATAGCCAGGCCTGGAAAAATGTAAATGTCCCGGTAACCAATACCTGAGATTTCCACATTTCCGCGTTGAAAACTTACAAAGTTCCCACGGGCTTCCTGAATTTCCCGGCTGCCAGGTGGCCGAGTTACCAAGTCAGGCCTGGAAAAAATGTAAATTTCCCGGTAACCAATAACTGAGATTTCCACATTTCCCGCATTGAACGACTGCAAAGCTTACAAAAATTTCTGTGAGCTTCCTGAATTTCCCAGCCGCCAGGTGCCCAATTTACCCATTTTTTCCAGGCCTGAAAATAGCGATCTCATAGTTTCATAGAATACTTTGGTTTCATTTACCACTGTCAAAAATGCTTTCACAGGACAGGTACTATTTTGTTGTAACTCAAAAATAAATACAAAGACCTAATTTACAGTTTTGAAACAAGCTTGCAATGGGGGTCTGGTTTCCATTTTACAGTACATATAGCGAGATGGAGTATGGAAAATAGATAATACATGTGCAAATTATAAAATAAAGATCCATACCCTTTACCAAGCACCTATGACCTTTGGACATATTGCAAACCTTGAAAGACAATTGGCAGCTGTAAATACCACGCAACAAATACTCACAAACTAAAAGAGTCACCTCTAGGTCTTTCAATGACATTGAACATAAAGTGCACAAAATTGTTGAGTCTTTAGGTAAAATGCATAACAAGTAGGGCCTTTCTGGATAAAACTGAACCATTACGGTCACAGAGTTTTGACAAAATTTGGCGTAATATCTTTTTTAAATCATTATTTTTAATTTCAACACTCTAAAATTTTGTCAAACTGCAATGGAAGAATCTTTTATACGGTACTAAACTACATTTATGATTAATATATTTCTTGCCTTTTTTCCTTTCAAGTTCATTGGTATCCTTTTGCGTGTCTTGTAAGTTAAAACTGTCACTTTTTAAAAAAATTATAACTAACAAATAAGAAATATGAATTGCCTCAGCGGCACTTTTGTGTCCATATATCCTGTCTATGACGTAATAGGACTTGATTCTGTACATATTGGTACTTTGATTCTTGCTTGTTCAATTTTGTTGGAAAAGGAGGGTTAAGTTTTAGGGTAGCATACCATGTCTACAATGCATTTATAGACCTTCATAACCTCGTAACCATTTAAAAACTGTGCAAGTCTGAATACATCATACAAAAAAATTTCCTGTTTCCCCTAGAATGTGAACCCGACCTCTCACACCCTATCTAATGTCCAGCTATGGCAAGCCACCACCATGGTAGCACTTTCGTGTCTACATATCTGCTGTATATGGTGTATTCGGACTTTGGTTAATTTCTTGATTTTTACTTGTTGGATTTTGTTAGATAAATGCCTGCATAATGTAGAGGTGGGTTAGCGATAAGCTTTTGTAACCATCACCAAGAAATATATATCATATCATTTTCAACAACCCACTGTATCTCTTTATACAGGAGCGAACCATTGTTGATTCATGATGAATCCACAGTTGATATTTGAATTAGCGCGTTACACACGCAGTTCATAAAAGTAGGCGCACTGATCATCGCGCGTCTGACACTTATCATGCTTATAGTTCGTGCAAAGGCCCGGTGCTTGGCAAAAAATGATAACGTCAAAGCAGCAAACATTCACAAATTAGCACTTTGCTTCAGATAAGATAAATATTTTTAAAAGATGAGTAGGCCTAGCTGTTAAATTCAAAAAGGATTTAGAATTTATTTCATACGTTTTCAGGAAGATTTTTGTTGTTGAAAGGTATTCAAACACGCCACAGACTTGTTCATCGCTAATCAACAACTCTGCATCCGATGCGTTGGCACCCGATGCGTCGGCACCTGAGCGTGATAAAAATACACCGACAAATGGGTGCAGAGTTGTTGATTCGCGATGAACAAGTCTGGCATGTTTGAATACCTAAATAACTGAGTGTATTAATTATTCACAGCTCAAAGACTTCTTTGTTTATAAACTAAACCCACCTTAAAGAATATTAATAAGAACTTACCTTGAAATCTGTGTTGTTGACATACTCAAATATAAGAGCTGGTGTCCTTGACTGAAAAAAAGGGAAAGAAAATAAATATTGTACGATATTCTCTTTCAACAACCCAGGACTAATAGTTGTTGACATGCACTCAAATAATAGCTAGTGTCCATGACTAAAAAACCCTGACATATGTAATTTTCTGCGAAATACTGAATAATTTTACTCCATCGTATGTGCACCACCGTTAGCATTTTACAAACACTGGAATTTGACTAGTTATCATACGCCATAAATATGCACATCTAAAAAACGTGTTGGCTTTCATGTAACAGAGTAGCAACTCTGCAACACAAAAAAACACAAACAGAATTTTTTTTTGTTATTTTATTTTGTTAACGACCATCGAGCCTGTACTGGCAGCAATTCAAATTTCAATGGTAATGAACAACTAATTTCTTCCAAATCGTTAATTTCAAGATTTCGATGTTTGAAGTTAGGGCAATCAAAAACCACAGAGGTATACATCGGCATGAGAGTGCACTTTCATGAAAAGCTCTGAAAAATCTGGAATAGTTACGTAATATTGTTAAAAACACCTCAAAACAGGCTGAAAATAAAGAAAATTACAGAATTTCTAACATCAAAAACTCTGAAATTAGCAAATTTCTAACATCAAAAACTCTGAAATCAGAGAAAAAGCTGAACCATCTCATACCTGATACATACTCAGGGATGAAGTTTAAAGCAGGGATTCTCAAATAGCAGCGCTGGACAAGTACTGATTGGCAGTCAACAACAACAACAAAAAAAAAATGCAAATTAGAAATACCCAGAAATAGGCAAGTTTGGTGCTTTCCCCTATTTTTTTCATTAACATAGCGCAAAGTATAGTACATAAGTACAGGTTGTTGAGAACCCCTGTCCTAAAGGTTAAGTGGTCCATTCTACCTTTCTCTAGTTTTCAAAGCGTGTGCAACTATGCAGCGATAGCAAAAATGCACTACGAATGTCCTGATTGGTCGATAAATTCTGTGATCGCGTGAAAGATAAGTCTTCCATACTATGCAAGTTGATACGCTTGTTTACTCAATCAACACATTGCGTTCAGATGTTCATGATTTGTAGGAAATTTAATGACTTCGATAGAGGTTCTTAATATGTAACTTGGGCCATAGGCAAAGAGAGTCTCATAGCCACTACTGAGAGAAAGATTGATTGCACAACTTCACTATAACAATGTTATTTTGTTGAACCCACTGATGTCACAGACTAGAATCCTGTCTTCTGAATGGTCAATTTAGGCTGTTCCATGTTACTCACTTTCTCAACTTTATTGTAAGGAAATCAATGAATCAGAGTAAAAACAAAATATTTTGGAAATATTGGTTCACTCCATACATCGCACAGTAAGTTTCACTCCAGTAACAATAAATAAGTACGCCAAATTCAACAAATGCGTCCGACAGAATACATTTGTTTTATCACACCTGACGGTGACTCTGTGATGAGGTGAATGCAAATGGTCCAACTACTGGGAAATAGTTCTTGTCACTGGCCAATAATCGGGTACGTATAATAAATTTATGAATGTAAGTTACAAAAATACAGAGCAGTAAGGGGTGCATTTGCAAACAATGGGGCCATACACTCAGGATTTTTTAATACTTACTACTGGATCTTTAACAATAGCCTGTAAATTGATGATGTTTGGGCCACCTCGTAGGTTCTCCAATATCTTGATTTCTCTTTTAATTTTCTTCTTTTTTACAGGCTGTGGAAGACATACAATGGAAAATATTTAACTTAACATAGTTGTTACTTGTGAAGAAATTTTAGGAATCGGGATGGGGCATTCAAGTTTAAGCATCGATTTAAAAAAATGACAGCAGGTAGAAATTCCGAAGAAAATTTGTGTAGCCTCTGAAGACAGTCAACTTCTCCCAGAAACTTTACAGTTCCTTGTCAATCAAAACACCTGTCACAATTTTCTGATAATGCATAGTGATACTTATAAATTTAAATACCACTCAAATTAATAGGCTATAACAGATCAACTGCTTTATTATGTGATTAATTAGAGGCAATATAACAAACTATTGAAACAAAAATCAATAATCAATCCATTCATTATTTGAAGTGGACACTGATGCTCAAAGAGCTGCACATGGCAATTGACTCAAGTACAATAATTTACTTTTATAACAAAATCTATTGCAAAGTAAAGCCAGACATTTCCAATGATTGGTTTAACATCTGAAAAAATATAAGTCACTACACTATTGCATGTGTCAGTAATTAATGAACACGTACTTAAAACTTCTGTGTGAGCATACACATGGACTGTCTTCACCTTGAAAATGTACGCTCGCTCGCGTGGGAGACTCGTGTGGGAGACGGCTGTGTGATCTCTACCTTCGACATGTTCACAAATTTAATCCACAAACAGTAGTACCGACTGTACCGTAGCTACTCACCTTGAGAATTTTGATTACACACTTTTCATTATTAGTGACATTAACAGCTTCAAAGACTTCACTGTATTTGCCTCTTCCTAGTTTACGTACTACCTGGTAATCATCTTGTTGACTGTAAGGGGAAAAAAACATCATGAAAACATCAAGCTATGATGATCAATTAATGATTACGTTAAAGCAACTTAACGACTTCTAAATAATGGGTCTACCAGGGCTTCGAAATCCGCAGTAATGCGGCCGTGCCTCTCCCAGAAAAAAAAGTTAAGAAATCTGTGAGCTTAAAAAAAAAGTTAAGAATAATATAAACTTATAAAGTCAAATAATAATAACAAAAATCACAAGAATTTCTTACGACAAATTATTTTTTTCTGGCAATATTGAATGATGAAATACAAATAAATGAGCCAAATTTGGGTGAATGTCAAATTTATAAATGTAAAAAACGAAAGAGTTTTTAAGAGCCATTCATGCATTTTTTCATAAATCTCACAGAAAATTCTCTTCAGCACAATAAAAGTTCCCAGACAGGTTAATACCTGGGGTATACATTATTTTGTACATAACTTGCGATCTTTTAAATGTTGAAGTAGCATAGATCATTGCAGTTAATCATTCAAAAACAGGGCTTCATTTTTGAAAAATGCTGAAGAGATAGATATTATAAATAACTCTCCTGAAACTTGAAAGGTTAAAACTTCAAGGAGAGTTGTCAGGAGAGTAATTTGAGGTCATACAATTAGATATTAGTTGTACAGTAAAAAGGGAAGCACTCATTTTGGAACTGGCACATGATTCATGTCATTTTTATCACTAATTTTGGACATAATATACCATACTTAATGTTATTAATAATTTGCTGAACATTTTCCTTTTAAATAATCTTTTGAACTGTCCGACAAGGAGGCTAGTGCCAGTTCCAAATTGAGTGCCTTTACATGAAAAATGCTTTACACTGTAAATTCAATATCATGTCATTGTATACAACAATTAAATTTTAACTATTTGTATAACAACTTGTTGGATTTTATTTGTGAACACGTACATAGACAGTCACAGCAAATACACAGTGACATTTGACGTTATTATACATTTGCAATACTGGTTGTTCAAGTTGTGTCCGCAATACGCTTATCTTCCAAGTACACGTTCACAAATTAAACCCAATACTGGTATAATTTAATTAGGCCTATATTATGTACACAAACTTAAGTTAAGTCAGGTGTGCACAGTCCCGTTTCTTTTTTTCCCATTCCGATGTTCCACATATTTTTTTTGAAGGACGTGCATCTGAAAATACCTTTTCATTCTGGGCGGGTCCAAATCGAGGCATGCGTTAACAACACACCAATCAACATGATCAAATCGATCATCAAGTCACGCAGCAAGTTCAGAACTGTCAAATCACGCGAGCTCACAAATATCGTGCGAGTTGCGTTTGAACTTTTACCTCGGCGCACCAGACGCATTATAATGAAAAGGTTTTCTTCATGCAAAGTTAGAATTAAGATACAACACATACTGTACATTGAACTATCATGTTCATGATAAAATCTTCGACTTCTATTTTTGCTCAACCATATTGATATTTATGTTTTTCCTTACCCCCATTCTACTACATGAGATTCATAATCCCAATATTCTCTTGGTCTATGAGAGTTCACATCAGCATACACTCTTGCTCTTGTCATTGCCATGTTTTTTATCCTTTCTGAGTTCTTTTCAAGTTTGTCTTGCCTTCCAATTGTATGTTTGCCCAAGGGGTAATTTTTGGGCCGACGCCGGGTTGTGTTCAATGTCTCTGTTTTAACTTGCGACAGCGTTCTTGTCCCAAGCCTCACAATCGGGCGAAGGGAAACTACGCTACAAAGTGGTTTGAAAAACGTGGTTGCTGTTCAATCCACAATTTCTGAAAATTACAGAATTCTGTTGAATAGAAAACCCAACCCGTAAAGATTGGGTTTTGTTTCTCCGTCGTCAAACACAGCAGCAAATGCAAGGTGACGAAATGGCCAACTGCAGCCTCGTGCTCCTATCTTCCATGAGAAACCATGGAAGAACAGCGGGAAGAAAAGATTCACACCCAAATCTTCATCGGTGAAAATGACTGGTTTATAGAACTGTAGTGAACTTAAATCCTCGTCAGACGGAAACTTTATACTCTGTAGAATCCAAAAAATGTAACAAAATGTAAATATGTATCGGTGAAGTGCTATAATTAGTGAGTTTCTTGACAGTTGGTTTCACAGGCTGTGCAAATTCCCTTCGTGAAAACGAGGAAAATGGCCGCGGTGTCATCGACCAGACTTTGTGTTTGCCGCCCTCTGTTGACAAAATTACCGCATAGTCCAAAAATAAAAAATTCCAACGTCTTGAACAGTCATCCTCCTCATTCCTCTCAGCATCTTCCTCATCTCATCATCTGCATCAATTAAACAGTTTAATTTAAACTTCGGTGGTTGATGGTCAGAATAAAAGCCAGCTAATTTGTTTCAAGTTAATAAATAATAATTAATGTATACAAAATTATGTAAATATTTATGATGATGATGATGATTATGAGGCCGAGGAAGAGGAGGAATTCATTATTTTTGGTCACTTTTCCCATTTTTTTTTAAAAAATCAGAATTTCCAAAAAAAAATAATTAAAAAAAAAAGAAAAAAGTGATAAAAAGTTGCATAGAAATGTCTAAAAGGGTAAAAATGAGCATGAAAAGTGAGATTTTAACGCCTAAAATACCAAAGGGACGCTTTTCTCCCTCAGCTTGGAATTGGTATTCTATAGAGACTAATTTCACATTTTTCCGTACCCAAGTGGCATCTTTGAGACTTCTGAGGAGGATGTGGAGGAGAACGCAGGATAACGATGATTAAAGGCATTAGCCACGATCACCACAGTGAAGTTCAACTTTCCTCGACACCTCAGTGACTGATTTTATTGCATTTTTAGAAAGCATGCACTTCCAAACTTAACTACTAACTCAGTAACTAACTAATATCCATAACCATTCTTGTTGAACTTGAACATTTCTAGTAAAAACAGACAATTCTTTGTGCTTTGAATTTCTCATTCTCCGGAGAATGAGAAATTCAGTGATAGTGCTTCTATTCTAAAAATAAATTACTGAAACTTCTTGTTACTAGATATATATTTAAGTGAATGTATCATGTTGTTAAGTACTCTCTAAATGTAAAAAGAGTAAAACAACGAGTGAATCGCAATTCACTCGAAAAAGAGTGTAAACCACTCAAAAAACTGAAAAAAGCTGCATGTAATAATAAATAATAATAATAATACACATTCACCGTAGTGCCATAGCGCAAACAAGTACAAAAGAATGAAAAAATACAATTAAAACAAATCATGAGTCTTTAGCATTTTCTTAAAAGTAACTACAGAGGTAGCAGTCCTGACTGAAATTGGTAATGAGTTCCATGATTTGGCAGCAGTGATCTGAAATCTTTTCTCCCCAATTGCAGTTCTTGATGGGATAACAGTAAGTTTGGTTTGGTAGTGTAAAGAGAAGAACGCAAATATCTACCAGGCTGATAAAAAGTGAACAACTCTGCTAAATATTCAGGAGCTAAGTTGTTGATTATCTTGTAGACCAGCAACAGAGTTTTGAAAGTAATGCGTTCATTAATTCTCAACCAGTGGAGAGATTCAACCAATGGCGCAGCTTCTTCCCTTCTACCAACACCAAATATCAGTCGTGCAGCACGGTTTTGAAGACGTTGCATTCTGGTAATATCCTTGGAAAACAATACAGTGAACAGTGCATTGCAGTAGTCAAGCCTTGATAAAATCAAGGCTCTAACAGCTAAGCATGATGACAAGTGTTTTAATCGATGTATCTGCGGATTCTCCAAAGATTTCTTATATGAAAGTTGATTAAGCGATGAAGCATATCAATGTGACTTGAGAGAGACATAGTTCACTCTGAGAAAAAATGGTGCTAAAGGGGTTCTAAACTTGTCCTCTATATGGAACCCTATATGGGTCTTTAAGGAACCTAAATGAGTTCTAAAATAGCCGCTTAGCACCTTTTTAGGTTCTGTAATGAACCTTTTTAGGATCTTCAATTTTTAAGAACCCCTAAATTCTTCATGGTTCCATATAGAGGACAAAAAGGTTTCAAGTTTTTCCAAGGTTTCTGATTGATTCAGATGGACGAATCTTAGAACAACCAATAGTGATTTCAATGGGTGGAAGATGTTTCAAATTATATGCTGATCCACAAACAAAAAACTCAGTTTTACTATCATTTAGCTTGAGGAAATTAGCAGCCATCCATTGTTTCATTTCAGAAATACACATTGTCAATTTGGTGAGAGCATTTTCCATGTCTAAGTGATCACGAGGATTAAAAGATGCATACAGCTGAGTGTCATCTGCATAAATGTGATATCTTATGCCATGTTTCTTAGCAATCTCACCAAGTGGGGCTGTATAGCAAGGGAACAAAAGAGGTCCCATGATGGAACCCTGCGGGAGACCATAAGATGAAGTTATTTGATGAGAACATTTATTTGATACACAAACAGTACTTTTCCACCCAGCCAGGTATGATGAAAACCATTCCAGTGCCATATTTGATATGTTGAACCTTGTTTTGAGTCTCTGCAGCAATATGGGATGATCAACAGTGTCAAATGCGGCACTGAGATCGAGCATTATGACAAACATAACAAGTTTGGAGTCGATGTCACAAATAATGTCATTTTGCACCTTTACAAGCGCTATTTCTGTGCTATATTTAGCACGATAGGCAGATTGATGTGCCTAGTTAATCCACTCGAAAAAAAAGAGAGAAATGACTGAACGCTCTCTATGATATCAACCTCACTTGCGCCAACGAGCGCAGTTTTTAAGAAGACCTTGTTTTCATTGAAGGATTGAGTGGCATTTTTCTCGATGTGGCCAATCACAGGTAATTCTGTATATAGATTCTTTATAGACTCATTTACAGTCTCAGATATTTCTCGGCCATGCTGTGCAAAATCAGAAGATTCTTATTTTCTTTTGAAATTTACGTCAAATATATGCTTTAGTACAACAATTCTACACAATAATGCGAAGCACATATTTAACAACCTTTCTGAAAAGTCATTCGTCACTTTATCGGCCACAATGAATGAACATTAATTAAATTAGATATGACGAAGACTCCGTTTACGTCGTCTCTAATACCGCTCGTTGGTTCGCCAACGAGCGAAAAAATTGACTATTCGTTGTTTAATAAGAGCTTACCAAACCGCTCCATTAAACGATATGTGATTGGTCAAACATCGTAACAACCTGTGTTGTCGCACAAACTGGTCACTGATCTGTGGCGCGAATTTGCGTGTAAATGCGCGCTTGGTTACTAAGCAAAAGAGTTGCGCCACAGACTTAGAAAAGATAAAGGACTAGAACTGAGTCGCCAATGATGAAAGATCCACCGACTCGTCACAATTTTTTGGAAAATTATCATAAATATGCTAATTTATCACATGTTCATATCATTCAAAACATTTTCATCAGTTTTATCTTGTCTCACCACTCATACTAATTTTCGTAACTTATTTGGCTTGATTTTACTAAAACGACGACGTTATATTACACACCAACTACCGTTGACACACTATCGACAAGATGGAATTTAACTGAATAAATGGGCCTATTCTAAAAATTGTTAAGGAAGGAAAGCACGTTACTCAATTTTACGGTTTGCAAGTTTATTTTGTACCATAACGTTTTAACAAAGTGCTTAAAGTTAATAAAAGTATACATTTTCAGAAAGGAATTTTCACAAGGAACATGATCGTGAATGTTGATTTTTGACTAAAAAACACATTTTTTGGCCATTTGGGCTTCCAACCAAGAGTAAAATAATATTTGAAAATGACTTCAGAATGGTAATTTTTATTTAAAATGCACATTCAGATGATGCGTCATTTTTATTTTTGAGGATTTCGACCATTTTTTTTAATTTCATGCCAAATAAGGTCAAAAATTACCAAAAATTGAAAAAAAGTGAACGCTCTCTGTGATATCTATGATCAACCTCACTTGCGCCAACGAGCGCAGTTTTTAAGAAGACATTGTTTCACTCTTTTCACATTTAGAGAGTATATTTAATTTTCCGAAAGAATATTTTTCACTTTTAAATCAACAGCAGTACATTTGGAGTCTCAAATTTTAGGAAAATAGAAAAACCGAACTCTAACTTAATAAATTTGGCTGAAATTGTCTGTTTACGTTTAGAGCAAGTGGTATGATTTTGTTTGTTTATTTAGATTCTAGAAGGTCTTTCTTTAATTCAAACAAGTTTTCACAATCCAAGTGAATCAAGGCTACAGGGCTTCGAAATCCACGGGAGCACGGGAGCGCCGCTCCCAGAAAAAAATTGCGACCTGCAGAAAAAAAAATGAGGCCGTCAAAAAAAAAAAATAAATAAATAAATAAAAATTAAAAAAGAAATCTTCGGAAAAAATATTAATATTTTCTGATTTCTTAGTACAAAATCACATCAAAAATAATAATGTGTTTAAATGTTACCATTATATAAAAATATCAATACCACTGCCGTTATTTCGGGTCAAATCAGATCACTATAGCCTAATGCCAAACGACTGGAATTTAGAGTACCGCGCTGTGATAAACAAACATGAAACGGACATCGAGTAAATTTGTCAGAAAGAAACTCATTATATTTACTCTTTATACAGACCATAGGTGTATTTTACATAATGGACCGATAAAATAAAGTAACTGCAATCTTCATACATTTGTTTGAATCTGGGTTTCGTTAGTTGTAATGAATCTACAGAATTTCGAGCTGTGCAAATTTCAGAGATGCCAGTCAGTGTTACCAAAATTTCCTGAAATGCTTGTAAATTTCCAGAAAGTAGGTATATACCTATTCTTTTTTACAGGATAAACTAAGCAAAATTTCCTGAAATCAGGAAATTTCCTGAAAACTGACATCTCTGAAATTTGGTCAATCAAACTTACTTTAGTACGGCAGACTGTCTCTGAAAAAGTGCCCCAGTCAGTTCATAATATGGAATGTCGCAATAAATTGAAAGAAATGGGTTATCAGGATGCTGTTTTTTGCCATCAAATATAGCTAAAACCCAATAGCTTACGGGGGCTCCGTCCCCTTGTCCCTCGCCGGGGCTTCGCCCCTAGACCCGGCACCAGAGGCCCTAAGGCGGGTCCCTGGATCCCACCCGCTAGGGCTTCGCGGCAAGCCGCTCAAACAGTTAATTTGTTGCAGAAAATATTTCAGAATTAATTCATGCTCCCAGACAGCCAAATTTATTTCGATGCCCTGCAAGGCTAATGCCTTTAAGAGGATGCAGGATGATGATGTTTACCATAATTGTTACAGCCGGGGGGGGGGGGGGTTCCAAAAAAAAAAATTGTACGATGTGCCACGCAGACTTTGTGATAAGGACCGTTCTCTATACCTAAAAAAAGACAACTTTGCAACCCATTCACCATATTATTTTTCCGCAAAAAACACCCAGTTTGGGTCAAATTGGGTGTTTTTTAACTTAATTTTCCCAAAAAACACAAAATTTTTCCATTTGGGCACATTAGGTCTGTGTCAAAAACCCACCCATCGATATACCCAACTTGATGGCAAAATTATACCCCAAAATCGTGGCACATACTAGTACCCGTATACCTATCACCGGGGGGGGGGGGGGGGGGGGGGTGTTATGATGATCGAGCCCGTCTTATCACTATAACTAGTTACACAAAATATTGGGAGTCAAATGCCCAAAAGTTTGTCACAGTAGGGTCCACCAGGGTAATTTGAGACAAGGGGTAAAATGGGACACTGAACTTTGAACGCTGATTTCACTTGTGTTGAACTTGAACTATAACTGCGAATACTGTCCCTTTTTTAATTTTAAAATTGCAAATTTCAAGTTGAAAAATTCTAGTATTCTCAGATCTAAGATTTTCAGACTGTTGATTTGCAGATCAGCTTTGTGGCGCTCAACCTTTGATTTGGTCATCCTGAACCCTGCATTCTCATCACTTTCAGTCCTACATAATTATCTATGGCAAGCCGCAGCAGACAAAACCCCTATGAGCTTTAACCACCCTCACGAGTTTGCATTGAACACACTTTGCAGCACCACGAGTTTGCAGCAATACACCTTGAGTTTGCAGCAAAAGGCCTACACCACGAGTTTACAACAATACACCACGAGTTTGCAGCAATGCACCTCAGTGAGTTTACAACAATAGGGGAAGGTGGGGTGAGTTGGCCCACCACGAGTTTCTGCTCACGTGACCTATAGAATTATGTTACTGGTGATTTTTGGTCATATATAATGCATCAAATTTACAATAAAATTTACAAAACCCAGCTCATCTCTTTGTGTGAGTTATCAGTAAAACGATTTTTTGAGTTACCTACCTTTGTTGGTATACCATGAGGTTAAGCCAAAACTGGGACTACAGGGCGTGTTGGCCCCCTACCACATGGGGCAAGTTGGCCCTATGGCGAATTTTGCCCAAGATGGTATGATAACCTACTCAGACTCTAGCACAATAACATTTATGACGATTTTAATTCTAAAAAAGTAAATAGATGCGTATAACAAGACGCAAGGAGTCTTAAATGAAACTGGTGGTAAGCCTATATTGCATATAATATTGCATGCAGATAACACTGTAGGTCACAATGTATCTTTTTAAAAGATCGATATTGTATTGATTTATTATGACATTTCATCTCAAAAGGACATTTATGATTTTTGTATGCAGAACATTCCCGTGCTTCATTTAAAAAAAACATAATGTATGAAATGTGTCACGGTAAAATGAGTACGACTCTTTTCTTGTAAATGAGGCCAACTCACCCCATTGGGTGGGCCAACTCGCTCCGCTATGCGGGGTGAGTTAGCC
>JXSR01S001334.1:12431-24479 GCA_000969725.1 Ophiothrix spiculata
GCTGGTACTGTTTAGCTTTGAAGTACTAAAAATATGCATCTAATTTGCATAATTAATGACATAATTATAATTACTTATATTAGGCACTTAGGAATCACCTGTACATAATTGGTGAACGGCTGTATCCAAATTATATAAGGTATATATTTCTGGAAGTGGATATTCATGCTTAACATGATGATGAGGTCATTTTTGAACCACAATGTGTAATTTTGGCCTTTAGGTTCAAAAATCATGTTTTTTGACCCAAACTTTTACGAGAATGCTAACTAAATTGTGCTTTAGTGAAATTTTAATGTGCTTGTTAGAATCTAGAAAGCAATATCTTGGAACGCATTTCTCAATTTCTTGATTCTTTCTTACTTTTGAAATATTGCCAAAAAATGTAAAAAAGTGTAATGCTTTGCAAAAAATGATGGCAGCGGTGGGATTTTTGACATTTTTTGGACCAATTTTTGACAATTTCTCAGGAACGCAATATTCCAAAAATTAAAAAAAAATGTGAAATATGTTCCAAGATATTGCTTTCTAGATTCTAAAAAGTAAAATAGTTCGAAATGTTTGGCCAAAAAACGTGATTTTTGGACTTAGGGCCAAAATGACACATTTTGGTCCAAAAGTGACATCACCATCATGTTCAGTATGCAAACCTGCTTCTAGAAATATGTAATTTTTATTTAGATTTAATTATTCCTTGCTAATTTATAGAGCAAAAAACATTTCTGAAAACGAATGGCTGACAGAAACGGTCATTTCATCAAATTTAATGAATTTGTGACATTTTGTGTTTTCATAAACGGCACATTGGGCCATATTGTTTGACATTTTTGTGTCAAGATTATAATGACAAAATGGGCCATTTTGTTGGACATTTTACATATATTGTATAAATGTCAAAATCGACCATAAATTTGTTTATTTCACTTTTTTTTTAAATGTTAAAATAGTTCATATTAATTGACATTTTACGTGTCTTTTTTATGATAAAACGGGTTTTATATGTCTTCAACTTTTAATTAACGAAGTGGGTAATATTGTGTGACATTTTACAATTACAAAATGGGTTTTCTGTGTCTTCCTTTTTTAAATGTCAAAATGGTCCAGATTTTGTGACATTTTGCGTGTCTGTTTATGATAAAATGGGTAATTTTTAACGATATTTTACATGTTTTAGACGGCTTTCTTGTTTTTCTATTGATAAAAACGGGATCATCCTTATTTACCACAGTCTAATTTGAATGCTAAATCACTGCATGGATCACTGCCTTTGAGTCAACACGTTTTCTCCCCAATGAACACAAAGAGTTATCAACTTCAAAATGCGTAAGAAAAGGTGCAGAATTATGCTCTAATTTCTACTTTCTCATTTAGGGGCGATGTGTGTGAATGAATCGGACTGAAAAAAAATACAAAAATTCTTTGATATATAGTGAAATTAATTTACCATGTTGCTTGTTGAAATAATTTTCCGTTTCGGAGAAAAACAATTGTAAATTGGTTAAAAATCCATATCTCAGGAACCATAAATCTGTATTTTAAGCAACAAACACCCAGCGGTAGATCAACTCTTCATCTTACCAAAAAACTTTATCCCGAACGCGATTGATGTATAACAGCGCCCCGATTTGCATTTTCCGTCAACACCCGTAGAACCGTGCGTTTTTCGATCACAACGAAAGTGGTGCCTTCAGACAAGGGAAATATTTGTCATTGAGTTTCTATGGGCTTTGCATTGATCGATGAATTTTCACTTGCTTTCTGAAATGACCATCGCTTAAATCTCACGCGATATTTCCAAAACTAAGCAATATTTTTTAACACTGATTTAGGACATTTGGGAGAAAATATGATTCGATAACATATTCAAAGATTGAAAAGATCCATACAGGCAGAGCTTGAAAATAAATATTTTGGTAAAATAACAGAAAATTCACCTGTTGAACACACGTACACAAGTTCTGTGTAGTGATTTCGTTCACCGATTACGTAACAGGTGATTGAAGTGCCTACTATTACATCAAACTTCTATTCTCCCTCAAGGAAAGCTTTAAATAGTGTAATCATTGTGCAAATAGAGGGTATATTACAAATTAGATCATTTTAGGGACCACTTTAAAACTCAATTGTTGTTAACCGCCCGGAACAGCTGGTTTTGGCCGGTTGCTATCGTTTTTTGAAACGGCCCCTTACAGATATGTACACACATGTGATGCATGATGAAATATATCACAGTGTATAGAAGTTTCATTTGAAAGTATTCAGTATTATAAAGCTAACAGTAACAGTGCATTTAACGTTTCAGGAAATTGTAAAACTTCACTCAACGTCAGCTGATTTGCAGTCTTGATACACTGCTAGTGGTTTGCTTTAAAATCTGGAGATTGCATATAAGTAGACATCTTTTGAAATTGTTCTGTTGGTAGTTGGGTTGTAATATTTGCCGTTTGTATAGCTTCCCTTAATCAAGTGACAAGCTTTATCCTTATATCCTTGAATCCTTATAATTCAAGTAAAAATTATTTAAGTGTTCTCATTGCTTCCTATCTCTTAAACAGGTATACATATGTAATGTGTGTGGTAAAGACTATGCTGACAGCAGCAATCTAAGACAGCATCAGAGACTACACACCGGGGAGAAACCACATAAATGCCAATATTGTGACAAGAGGTTTACTCAGCGTAGCAATTGCAAAGTGCATGAAAGGACACATACCGGTAAGCATTCAGGGCGCACATCACTAAATCTAAATGCCAGTATTGTGACAAGAGATTTACACAGCGTAGCAACTGCAAGGTGCATGAAAGGACACATACCGGTAAGCATTCAGGGCAAACACCACTAAATCTAAATGCCAATACTGTGACAAGAGGTTTACACAGCGTAGCAACTGCAAAGTGCATGAAAGGACACATACCGGTAAGCATTCAGGGCACCCATCACTAAATCTAAATGCCAATATTGTGACAAGAGGTTTACTCAGCGTAGCAACTGCAAGGTGCATGAAAGGACACATACCGGTAAGCATTCAGGGCACACACCACTAAATCTAGATGCCAATATTGTGACAAGAGGTTAACTCAGCGTAGCAACTGCAAGGTGCATGAAAGGACACATACCGGTAAGCATTCAAGGCGCACACCACTAAATCTAGATGCCAATATTGTGACAAGAGGTTTACTCAGCGTAGCAACTGCAAGGTGCATGAAAGGACACATACCGGTAAGCATTCAGGGCGCACACCACTAAATATAAATGCCAATATTGTGACAAGAGGTTTACACAGCGTAGCAACTGCAAGGTGCATGAAAGGACACATACCGGTAAGCATTCAGGGCGCACACTACTAAAACTAGATGCCAATATTGTGACAAGAGGTTTACTCAGCGTAGCAACTGCAAGGTGCATGAAAGGACACATACCGGTAAGCATTCAGGGCGAACACCACTAAATCTAGATGCCAAATCCAAGGCCCTAAAACTAACAATGTTTTATAATATGACAAAATGTTTAACCAGTGTCTCACGACTTATTTGTATTTGCTGTGGTGGCCTGCGTCCGGCATCCACCGAACTTCAATGTCTACTGATGGAATTTGAGTTTCCTGGGATTCTGGGTCATCTGACCTGAAGTTGGTGATTAATCGGTCAGATGTCAAAATGGTGTCAAGTACAGGTGGAAGTTGATGGCGTCCCTTTTCTCTATTCAGGTTGCTCCCCCTCCACTTGTTTGAACCAGTTCTCCTCTCTGTCTAAAACTTAAACACTATCCCAGTCAATGGCATGTGCCAGGTTGGCAATATGTTCTCCGACAGGAGAAGAAGGTCTGCGGTGTTCATCGAGGCGAGTTTTAAGTGTTCGGGCACTCTCTCCTATGTAAATGGATGGGCAGTCTGAGCAGGAGAGTTCATACACAACGCCACATTTGTCCATTTTTTGCGTTTTATCTTTTGGATACACTAAAATGTTCTTGATGGTATTACATGGCTTGATATGGGTGATAATTCCATGGGATTGAAACAGACTTTGGAATGATTCCGACATTCCTGCAATATAAGGGATGGCGATACTGCCTTTGGTCTTACAATCACTCACAATGTTTTGTCTTGTGTTTTTCAATTCATTCAGGTGAAAGACCGTACAAGTGTGAATTTTGCGGCAGAGGATTCAGCAAAACAACCAATCTACGAATTCATAAAAAACGGCACACTGGCAAGGGGGACTTCAGATGTCATCATTGTGGTCAGGTTTACGTGTACGAGTATGAACTGCGCAACCATGTGCGCATACACACAGGTAAGGAAACGGTGGATTTTATTTTTCATCCTGTGATTGCAAGAAAGTCAACGGTAATAGTTGGCATTTTCCATAAATTTGCATTGAATATCTGGTCTTGGGTCAGTAGCTCTTGAAATAGTTCCAGGCGTTGGACACATACCGGAAATCATTCTAGATGCACACCACTAAATCTGATACAGTTCAAAACAAATTCAAATGATTTAGGCGTTGGAGTACAATTAGGCCACAACTTTGTGCGGCCGGCCGCAACCTGGCCACAGCTTTGATTTTCCAAGATGGCGATTGTAAGCTTGATTTTTCACCTCAAGATTATTGTAAAATATTCATTGCATGTTTTGAAATTATTTAGAGGTGCATAATCAAGCCTACGGTCTCCATCTAGGAAAATCAAGGCTGTGGCCTGGTAGTGGCCAGCCGCACAAATTTGTCTCCTAATTGTGCTCAAGGAGATGTTGTCACTTTATGTCACCCGAAGAGGGCCAGTCCAAATTTTAAAAAGACTCGCTGGTCCGAATTTTAAAAATGGCTCACCTGCCCGAATTTTAGAAACGGCTCACACTGTAACTAGTGCTTATACTGACCATAAATTAATACATGAGGCTCGTACATTAAAGTTATGATTAATCATTACAGAACAATTCTCAATTTTCCACAATTTTGTTTAAGTATATTAGGTAAAACTTTGACTATTTTCATTTTATGTCAAAACACTTATATTTGTAAGGAAAAAATAAATGTTTTTTAGCATTATTAATGATGTTAGAAAATAAATTTAGAGAACCATCAGGTCACGACCTTGCAGCGGGTGAGTCAAATCAAAATGTCAACATGTTTATGATCATTGCTTAATCCCCTTAGTCAATAAAACCAATAGGTATAAAGCAGCCAGTCTCATTTTATATTTTTAACTGTTTTTCTTTATTTTTTGAAAATTCCATAACAAATCAGAGTTTTTGAATTTTCATGTCAAGAGGGAATGTGCTATGACATTCAAATTTTAGGGGCTGGTGAAGGATCACAATAGCTAAATTCTCTCGTGGGCTTTTTGCCAGAAAGTGTTTTACTATCAAGAAAAAATATTTTTTAGCTCCTAAATTTGTGCATATTTTCAAACACCTATAAAATTGTCTAGAAACACTTTAATTTTAAAAGCCAACGAGAGATTGTTGCAAATTTAATAAGCTTTCATTTGACACCTTGTTTGTTAAAATTGAAGCATGGGAAGTATGAATGAAAATTCTGAGAAATCTGGCTATTCAGTGTTTCTAGAAATTAACGCAATATAGAAACATTAGAAGTCTCGCATTCGTAAAGGATGAGAGATATTTCTTTAAATCAAAATTTATGACAATCTGTGATCAGTTTGCCATTCAAAGAAACAAAAAATAGTTTCTTTTGTGAACCACTGCCACAGAAAAAAAATATTTTGTAAATATTATTTTTTTCAGAAATTTGCCAAATTTTGTGCAATTTTCATGGTGGTCAAATTTGCCATGTACAAAGTCTATGGGAAATTGGAAAATAAAAAATAGCATAACTCAAAAACGCTTTGACGGAAAAAATCAAAATTTGGAATACAAGTTTTTTTCATCATCCTGCACATTCTGTGAAATTTTGAACAAATTCTGTGCAGGACATCGTAGCCGTTAATGTGAAAAATTTGAACATCTAATGGACAGAAGTTTCACAATAGTTAAATGAAAATTTGGGTCATTCAAAGTCAGATGTAACCGGACAATAGAAAGTGTGTAGGCATGTCTATTCTGCTGCGTGCTAATTGGCTGGAAAATTTTGTGTGTTAAGTTATTTTTTTATTGAGTAGTTACAGTGTGCAGCTCGTTAGTCTGAATGTTAAAATAGACTCGCTATTTCGAATTTAAAATTAGGCTTGGCGTCCAAAGACATTCCCTCACCCGAGTGACATTCGTATTTTCGTAGTGACAAGCGTAATTTCATATTTGGACTAGCAAACCTTTAAGACTTTCAAGGTTATATTTTCCCCGTGACTAGCGAGGCTTCGAAGTAACGAGCTGTTTAACTAGCAAGCCTTTGCACTGGTGAGCGGACCCCACCAGAAGAACTAATTAACTTTTTTGAATTTTTATTTTAGCGATGTATTTGTAATTATATGCTGCTATTATGAGCCAAATTTCAGTGAAAAATTGGGAAAACAGATTTCAAATTTCTGGCTGGAAATTTTTCGCAAAAAATGAAAATTTGACACTATTTTGACACAATTTTGACGCCATTTTGAAACGGAATGACGGAATTTTATTTTGTTTTGTTTCATATAAATAGTTGGTGTATCACTTTGTACAGTTTTAAGGATAAATAATGTGGAGAACATATTTTTGAAGCGTTCAAAATCCAGGGTCCATATGGACCCCCCCCCCCTCTTGTGCACTAACGGGATTCTAAAACACCTTATGCACTTAAGTGTTAATCGTAAGTCTTTGTAAAATAAACTTACGGTTGTTCGTAACTTTATGAAAGTATTTAGTACCTACAAATGGTTTGCAATCAAGGTTTTTAAACGGGCGCCGAGTGAGTTTTACCCTATGGTTCCCAACTTTTTGCGCCTGGTGGGACAGAAAAAACGAGACCTAGGCAACGCTATTTTTCCCTACTGGTTCGCCAGGGTCTAACCATATACAAATTTTTGTCTTTAGTACGAGTCAAAATTTGTGAAGAAAATGGTTTGAAAAAGATACACTTTTGGAAAAGTGAAGTATATTTATCAGACGAAAATCAGACAAGTACTAGTATTTCTTTTCTTGTTAAATTCCCGATTTCCAGACCTAAATCTGAATCAAAATGTTCCGAAATATGTAAACAGAAGCCAGAAAAAGCGCTAGTCAGGATATCCAGCTCCAAATGCATGCTTACTATACATGTGCAATATTAGAAATGGCTCCTGGTTCTCTTGAAGTTTTAAAGACCAGGAGCTGCTTTTTTCAGAATTCTAGCTCCTGGTCCTTGTCCGCTTAAGAAAAACCTTGTTTGCGATACAATGGGCATTCGTAACTCTTTGTTAAATACACCGCAGGTTTTCTCAGTCTCATCACAGTTGATTTTTTTTTTGGCGACCAGAATTTTGCACTACCAGAATTGAGGATTCTCTTGCTTTACAATACCAATTCTCTAACCGTATTACCTCAATAATTATTACTAATCTTTGTTTACCTTCCAGGTGAGAAGCCCTACACATGCGACCAATGTGGGAAGTCGTTTGCGCAGAGCAGCAACTTGAAAGCGCACTCTGTGGTTCACACTGGAGAGAGACCATTCGCCTGCCGAGAATGCAACAAAACGTTCAAGTGGAGAACGGAGCTGAAGAACCACCAAGTCGTACATTCCGGTGTAAAAGCTTACGAATGCAAACAATGCGGGAAATGTTACTCCACTGCCACGTATTTGAAAATTCACTCCAAGATTCATTCCGGAGATCGGCCATTTAAGTGCACTGTTTGTAACAAAGCATTTACATTACGCTCCACGCTATTCCAACATAAGAACACGCACGTGTCGGGTAAACCATTCAAGTGTGTCCATGAAGGGTGCCAGAAAATGTTCAAGAGTAAGAACCAAATGAATATTCATATGCTGACGCATTCTGATCAGAAGTCATTCTGTTGTACAACATGTGGAAAAAAATTTGCTCGCAGAGGCAACCTGCTAGTGCACGAAAAGAGCCACATGGATAATAAAGATCTCCCACATGCTTGTAAGGTATGTGGAAAACGTTGCGCCTTTAAAAGTGAATTACATGTACATGAACGTAAACACACAGGGGAGAAACCGTATACATGTTTACACTGCGGAAAGAGTTTTTCGCAACGTGGCAATCTCAAGCAGCATGAAGTTACGCATTCAGGGGAACGGCCGTTTGTATGCAAGGAAGAAGGCTGCAATAACACCTATAAATATCTTGGTGACCTACAAAAGCATCGCAAGGAAAGACACGGTGGTGAGAAACCATATTTTTGCACTCATTGCGACAAAAGTTTCTCGGTTCGCGTTGATCTCATCCGCCATGAGCGTAAACATACAGGCGAGAAGCCTTTTGAATGTGACGTTTGCGGCCTGAAATTCTCGCAGAGTAGTAACTACCGTAATCACCAAATTAAAATACACGATATAAAACCGTATAAATGCGAGTATGAGAATTGCGATAAAGTGTTCATAAAATCCGCGCAATTAAAGGAGCATGTGAGGCGGAATCATTTTGACACATTCAAGTGCAGTCACTGCGAAGTCACCTTTCCGACAGATAGTTTACGGCAACAACATGAGGTCATGCATAAACCGCACTCATGTCCATACTGCGACAAGTGTTTCGGCACCACGTCCGAACTCGAAATTCACAGCAAAAGTCATCTCGGTCCCAAATCACAAAAATGTAGCGTATGTAATAAGATATTCTCAGGACCACAAAATTTAAAGATGCACGAATCTCGCGTGCACGGATTATCTCCGTTTCGTTGTAAGATCTGCTCCGAAGGTTTTCTGCGTGCTAGCGAGTTGAAAGAACATGAAGCTATTCATTTGAAGGAATCACCGCATCGATGTCAGTTCTGTGGTACGCCGTTTTTGTCAGAGGACGAGTTGACTATTCACGTGGCGAGCCATACGGGAGAGAAACCATATCAATGCACCGAGTGTGGGAAGAGATATCACTGGAGAGGAGATTTACGGAAACATGAGCGAGAACATCGCGGTGATCTACCTCATAAATGTTCGTTTTGCGAAAAGGCTTATACCGCCAATTGCGATTTGGTTAAACACATGAGAAAGCATACCGGCGAGAGGCCATTTGCGTGTTCGCAATGCCCGAAACGATTTCCTCAGTCGGGTAGCATGCGCATGCACGAGAAAAACGCCCATGGACTTGAGCCGTACCCTTGCCCGATATGTGGAGAACGATTTCCTAGATATAGCGCGTTACGTCCTCATGTGGAATCTCACAAAAACTTTAAATGCGAACCATGTCAGAAAATGTTTATGACCGAAGAAGAACTGCACGAGCATGAAAGTAAGCATAAATTTTTCAAATGCGAGTATTGTATCAGAGGTTTTCCGACAGCAGAGATCTTGGAATCTCACCGCGAAGCGTGTATCAAGACCAAGCCGTTTCCATGCACTTTATGTCGCTCACGTTTCTCCACATTTGAAGCGTTAAGTGCTCACATCGCGAGACATCAACCTGATAAACCGTACAAATGTACCTTGTGCGAGAAAAGTTATAAGTGGGAGGGGGATTTGCGCAAGCATATGATGACCCATGAAGGGGACCTACCATTCCCGTGCCCCGAGGAGTCGTGCAGTAAATCGTTTGCATCGCCGCACGATTTAGTCAAACACCATCGCAAACATACGGGGGAGAAACCATTCCAATGCTCCGTTTGTTCCAAATTTTTCACCCAGTACGGAAATTTAAAGTATCACGAAAGGAAAATACACGGTGTTGACCCGTACAAATGTGACACCTGTGGAGCTCGATTTAGAATTGCTGCGGAGCTAAAGCGACATCAGGCAAAAGAACACCCACCACCTGTAAAAGAAGAAAAAACAAATGAAGAAACAGAGAGCAGTTCTGATAAAACAAAAACCAGCGCCAAAGAGCTAAAGAAAGGAGTACGAAAAAGCATCAAGTCACTGTCAATAAAAGTTGAAAAAGATAAAACTAAGAGTATTGATGATGATGATGAAAACGCACTTCAGGTTGATTTGCAGCCGAAGAGGACGAGTAAACGCAAAGTCAAAAACCCGCGTAGATCAGTACTAGAAATTCAAAAGGAACTCCTGACATGCGTGGAATGTAATCAAAACTTCAAGACTGAAACTGAACTTCAGCAACATGAAGAGGAATGTGGTGGCGAACCGTTGTTCAAATGCCAAACGTGTGATAAGTCGTTTGGTACCGAAAAAGCTTTGGTTAAACACATGAAGGCGCATCCAGCGGAGAAAAAATACAAATGCCAACACTGCACCAAGAGGTTTTCTTTGAAGAAAGAACTGTTACGCCACGAGGCCACGCACCCTACCGGTAGGCCTTTCAAGTGCGATTTCTGCGACATGAGATTTACGACATCCACGACAAGAGCGCGTCATCAAAAGACGCATGAAGGCGACGAGGCGATAATCAAGAAACCATCTGGGGGTAAAGTCAGTGATGATTTGATGTTGATTACGGAATTCCAGGAGGATCCACCACCGGTTGAGGAAAGCTCCTTCTATGCGCTGATTGCGGAAGATGAAGAGGAAGACATGGAGGTGGAGGGCAAAGATGGAGAGGACGAGGGCAGATCTGAAGATGAAGGTACAACAGGTGTCACACTCTATGTTGGCGACGGAAACCAAGAGGCTAGTGGCGAACAACTTGCAGCAGCTGAGGGCATAGTAACAAGTCATACCACCACTGTTGCGGTCACAGACCCAGTGGATGGTACGGTCAAGATTCTCTCCATCGATTCATCTGGACAGATATCAGCTCAGGATGAGGTTCCTGAATCGGGATTGACATCCACGCAGCCTGTGAGTATAGGGGATATTGTTACGGCCCAAGGTGCTGGTCATGTTCCAATCGCTGAATCACTGGGTCAAGTTGCGGAGAGCCAAGGGAATGTTTCTATTTCACAGCCTGTCACCGATGTTTCAGCAGAGTCATCACAGCCTGTCACCCAAAGTGCATCAAATCAAATGATAGTAACAGAAAATAGAGATGAAAGTTCTATCAAGATTGTTTCTGTTGAATCTATTGGGCAAATAACCGCTCAAGGTGCGGTCGCTGAATCGGGAGTTGCGTCCACGCAACCTGTTAGTATAGGACATATTGTGACCACTGAGGGTAGTGCTTATGGCCATGTATCAATCGCTCAATCACTGAATCAAGTTACAGACAGCCAAGGTAATGTTTCCATTGCACAGCCTGTCACCCTTGAGCAGCCCGTCACCCAGTCTGTTTGTATGGGACATATTGTTGTTGCTGAAAATACTGGACATGTTACAATCGCCCAATCACAGAATCAAGTTACTGAAAGCCAAAGTAATGTTTCCATTGAACAGCCCGTCGCACTTGAGCAGCCCGTCACCCAGTCTGTTAGCATGGGACATATTGTTGTTGCTGAAAATACTGGCCATGTTACAATCGCCCAATCACAGAATCAAGTTACTGAATGCCAAAGTAATGTTTCAATCCCTGTGTCATCAGAGCCTGTCACCCAAAGTTCATCAAGTGAAATGATAGTGACCGGTAGTGGAGATGAGAATACGATAGTCGAGATTCGATTAGTCGGGCCTTCCGGTGAAATTCAAAGTATTGGAGAGCATCACGTGCAGTTGTCATCTGAGGGGGAGGTGTTGACAGCGAGTAGTATTTATGATGCTGCTAAAGAAGCTGGTATTGATATCACAGAGGAACATTAAAAAACATTTATAGGCCAAACAATTTATTGGACAGTGTAAACAAAAAATCCAGGGTACAGTGCCCCATTATTTATAAATGCAACCCGTGCATGGATTTTTGTTTAAATTTTCCAATAACTATTTATTTTGCCTGTAGGTTTTGCAACTGATTTCTTAGAATATCACGGGTCTATATCCCTTAAAGGGCTAAATTTCGTAAATTTGATTATCAGAGTGCTGGTATTGATATTACTGAGGAAAATTAAAAACATTTATAGGTCAAACAACAATTTATTGGACAGTGTAAACAAAAAATTCAGGGTACAGTGCCCCATTATTTATAAATGC
>JXSR01S001335.1:48594-59350 GCA_000969725.1 Ophiothrix spiculata
ATTGATTTTTGCAAAAAAGGGGTAAAATTGATAAAAAATCATTGAAAAGGTGGGTTTTGGTAAAAAAAAAAAAGAACTCTCATGGTTACCACTCTGTAACTTGAGTTATGGGACCCAGATTGCTCCACACTTCCCTACTAGCTCTAAAAAATGTCTGTTAAAAGTTTCAAAATCTTTGTTTTGGAGGTGGTGTTTTAGATAGACCACACGAACAGACCACACGAACATTTCACAATATGATATTAACAGGGAATGTTTATCTAATAAATCAAAAGAAATTTTAAAAGCAGATCTATTTCTTTTAAAAGGATTTGACACACTTCAGTTCTGGTGAGTTATTTGACCTACAATGTTATTCTATTCACCGTGATATTTAGCCTTGGCCAATCACAGCCACTGTATAAGTAAACAGTTTATTTGCAAGGTCATAACACAATAGTCATGCAAAAATCCAAAGTTCTTAATAAGACCAGTGTTTTGATTAACACCACATAAAAGCCATATGATTTTAGTGGTATTTATTTATGCAAGGCAGTCTCTTAACAGCTTTCAAAGTTCAATGCATCTCTAAGGTCTTGTGTACATATAGAAAGAGATTTGTTGTTGAAGAGATAATTGGTCGAATCAAAGACAGACTCACTGCGTGAGAAAAACATATAATTTAACGCTTTATTTGTTTCGATGTGATTAAATCAACGTGGGATATGCGATTTAAAAATATTTAATTTCATTATCAACCCCCATAAAGTATAAATAAGACCTCCATAGAGTGTAAATAAGGATAGATCTATATCGGTTTAATACGCATCTAGTTTTAAACATTGTGATCACTATCGGCGAAATATTTCGTTTCATTGAAGATAGCCTACCTTTACAATTCAAATACTCTATAATACAAACACGACATGGCACGGACGGGCATTAACATTAGAAAACAAACAAACAAACAAAAACAAAAACAAAAACAAAAAACAACTACAAACAAACAAAAAACCCGAAAGGTTAATGAAAGTTCACCTGTGTTGATATAATTATCATGAAGGAAGTTTAAACATTTTTCACAACACAGGAGTTGAAAACATACCTGGGAATTTTCAAACGAGATCCTTCGTTTATCATCAGCGAGATGAGACTGACTCAGATCGTGACCTTTGCTTACTTGACAAGAGAACAGTCTCGTAGACTCCGGGAAGTTTGGTCGTCCCCCGTCTCTGTTCAGCGTCGGTTGGATCTGGACAGTGATAAGATTCTCCTCAGGGATCCTAGATACTTTGAAAGGGGTGTCAAGGAGGCAGCGACTGCACCAACTGCAATATTAAAGTAGACACTTCAGTGACGTCACGCATTTTTTGAACGAAAATTTCAACACACAAACTGGTTGTCATAATAGCATAAAACTAGTTTTAAAATTTTAAGATTTCTCCATTTATACCTGGTAGTTCTGCTTTGGAAATGTTTATTGTGCATATCTTCTTATACTGACCCTGAAATATGAAAGTCATCTGACGTTCCAATCTTAATATATTGATGAAAAAGTAATGTCATGTCTTTCCACAGTTTGGAACAACACACAGTGTGTCTATGGGGTTCTGTATGGCACCGTACTCTTACGTTTTTATCTTGCGCCCATCTCATATATTGGGCGAAATTGAGTCCTTCTCGTTGTTTGATTCACAAATTGACCCCTAATAAATGTGAAATAGAGTATTTCTAAGCTTTTATTTTTGATGCATCAAAATATTGACCAAAGGGTTGAGCAACTGGAGCAATTCGAATATTTTGATTTGGAATTTACACCTCAAGAATATCTTCGATTGCAATGCAACTTAGTATGAAAGTGTCTTTTATTATTTACTTTTATAATATTTTAAGAAAATAAAAAAATGATGGTCGAAAGGACCCAATTTTTTAAGTTTTATCTTTTTCAACCCACTTTTTAATCTTATTTTGCCCGCCCCCTTTCAATTCACGGCATAAAAGCCCCGAATTATAAAGTCACACACGATTGAACTCATGTCGGAACAATTGAAAACTCCCTGGGCCGTATTCTCGAACGCTGTTTAACGCTAATCAGTGTTTAAATCGCGATTTAAACGATGATTAAAGTAAACGTAATTCTCAAAGAGTAACTAAATACAATCACCGTTTAAATTTTAACCACGCGTCGTTAAACTCCTCTAAAATGCGTTTAAAACTAAAGTAGATCAGGGGGTAGTTTAAGGTGTGTTTAAATTTTATTTTGATCATGTGTCCGACAACTATTTTTGTTGTTTTAAGCTTTAAAAATGTAATAATACTAAATTATAATATGATGGCATCGACATGACCATGACAAACAAATCACTCAAAATATGTTCTTCTTGATAAAATATACCTTCAATTGTCATTGTAAACATGGTAATTTTGTACGTGCTATTAAAATGTAGGTCTATCTTCACGTATTCAATACACAAGGATTCACTTGATAAAATGATACAAGCCGTGTGACTGATGAAGCGAAGAAATCTTTATTGACTAGGGACCTTCTACCAATACAAATACTTTTAGGTCACTAGTGCATATCTTTTGCATGCACAGTTCAGTGGATGATATTTGTTAATTTTAAACATCGTTGTTAACTAGACGCATTGTATAAATATTTACCGAGCGTTTAGTTAAAATCAGAATTTAACTAAACGCATTTTAGGTCTAACCAACGTTTAGCTAAACATCGTTCGAGAATACGGCCCCCTGTGTTTGTGTACGTACAAGTATAGCATGGAAAAAGGAGATAAGAGTATAGATACTGGATTGGACATCGTGACCTTAGATAAATAGTGCATGCTCGATTGGATGTACATTAATCATGTTCATGGTGCCGCGGTTAAATAAATATAATAAAAAGAAATATTGAAAAACACCGTGTAAAATTTTTTATCATTTGTTAGTCACAAAAATAAGCGTACCCCTGGAGCAGATTTTAAAAATTCAAACGGTTTTGGAAAGTTAGTTACTAGTTCTTTCCAAATCCATTGAAATAAACTTACTTACACATAATTCAATTCACCTGAACTGTCTAATTAGAGAACAATGCAGTGAATTAAAATCCTTTGTTTACAAAATTGTACATTCGAGTCCCAATCAAGAGGTGACGTGTATGTAAGGGTCAAAAGACACCCATGTTAAGTATTGCAGTCAGCCATAAACCCAATATTTTTACAGTTGCTTCTATGAAGGGTCATAGATGCACTCGTGTGTGCATACGTCACCGTGAACATGCAATGGATACAGGAAAGAACAAGGCAAGGTCACAAGGCCATAACACCAAAAGGGCACATACCATGAGGGAATATCCTATGGATACAAGACCTAGTTGTAATATGACGCTGTTTCTGGTCCCTAGTCTAATTTTTTGTGGCAAAGTGTAATCATGATGTGATTGCCTTACCCACAACATCGGTCGGTAGTCATTCACAATAGGCCAAGGGCCTGAAAAACACACATCCATTGGTAAAACTAGCAAGGATAGTTTAAACAGTCATTAAACACAAAATAAATTAGATTTACCTCAATATTTCGCTATGTACCACGCATATCCTTGTCAAGAGAACTCCACTGTTTGAATGGTGCAGCAATGTCCTTGATGTTATTGATCAATCGAGTCAATTGGTATATTGACCTTAGATTTGATGAGGACATTATATAATGAAGGAATTTCAACTCCTTGGTCACGGTGAAGTGCAGGTGAATACCTCCTAATTTGTATGGCCTCCTTGACAAGGATGTGTGTGGTACACATCAAAATATTGAGGTAAATCTCATTTCTATTGTGTTGAATGACTGTTTAAACCATCCTTGCTGTTATTTCTACCAATACGTATGAACATTCATTTTGGTAAAACTACCCTGGAGAAAATCGAGTACAATTCTAGTACGAGATTGGAATGTGCACATTTGGAACATCATTCGAGTACACTTTAAGTACATTTTTAGTACAAATTGTTTTTAATTTTAAACAAACAATTTGTACTAGAATTGTACTTAAAGTGTACTCGAATGATGTTCCAAATGTGAACATTCCGATCTTGTACTAGAATTGTACTCGGTTTGTGCTAGAATTGTACTCGATTTCTACCAGGGTAGTTATGTATTTCAGTTTTTTATCCAGTTGTAATATTTTGGTACCTGCATACAATTTTGTAATCTGGTATATTAAATGTATCTCATTCCAATGTATTTCCAGATCATTAGTCTTGAGTATTGCTATCGTTCATTCATCCAACTATCGATGAATGTTTAAATTCATTATATTCATATAATAGTTGTTAGTGGCTGATATTTTCGACGATTCTATTCATCAGAAGGAGCCCTCGATTATTATTAAATAGAATTACAAGATAATTTTGTAGTAATTTCAAATATTTAACAGTTATGTATACCTCTGACAAATCAAATTTTAGAAGCAAAACTATTACCTTTATCAACTGTAATGATACGTTTTTGGTACAAAATTTCCAAATTTGAAATGATTGTTATCGAATTCACCCGAAAGGAAGTTACTCGGTTAAGCATGCTAAGCTGCATAAAAACGCAAAAGCAACCGACCCCAGGCACTTGGGTAATCTTGTTTACATCTTTTGCGATCATTTTAATGAAAAAATTATGGGAGGGGGTACCACCTAAGGTTGGGTTAGGGTAGGCAGTCAAAGTTGGGGTTGGGTGTAGGGCGGGGGGGGGGGGGGGGGGGGGAAGCCCCGGAAAAATATAAAGTCGCCATTTTGATAAAATATATGCATGCTATGAAGCTGAAACTTGCAGGGCATGTTAGAATTATCATTTCCCTTCTTTATTAGCAAAAGACCCGATGAAAATCGGTCATTTAGAACTTTTATAGCAAAATTTTGATTTGGTGGCCATTTTTGCAAAAATCCTGATTTTCCGATCCGAACGAGCTTTATGACGTCATAATTACGTAACGCCTTGGCCGATTTTTGTGATCTTGGTATCATTGGATAGGGGAGAACCATACCTATCTATTGATAGTAAAACCAAGTTCATTGGGGGTTCCGTTCTAACAATTTAGGGGGGCAACACCCCGCCCCCTTGGTTAGACGTGTTACATAAAATAGCCTGGGTATAGACGATGGTTAACATTCGCCTACCCAGGCTATTTTTTGCAACCCACCTGCTTTGATCGATGTTCTTAGATAATCCTTAAAAGCTACTCTTCTCAAAATATTATACAATGTATGTTGAAACATGCTGATAATCGTTTATTATTTTCCAGATCTTGAAGAACACACTGTTTGAAATAATAAAGACAGTCTTAGTTTGCTCACATACTTATTTGAAGATACAACATGCTATGGTGCCTTTAGTTTTGACAAAGGGGTTATTACTTACAAAGGAAATGTAGGTTGTGTCATTTCTGTTCTAGTCCAGCACTCTGATGGATTGATCTCCAAAGGCCATTTTGTATTAAATTAGCTTTCACTCTGGGTTGAATGATAATCTAGGTCGATTGCAATTTAGATGAATGGATAGTTTAGGTTCTTTGTGCATGTTGTGTTGTTTACATATATGTGTACCGCCGCGGCAAAAGGGTCCAGTTGTCGACCCCTACATGTTGCTCATTGTAGCATATCTGATGTATACAAATACCATACATTAGATATGCTACAAGGAGCAACATGTACGAGCCGACAATTGGACCCTTTTGCCGCAGCGGTACACATATTATATGCATTAATTTTAAATAAACCATCTCCACTGTACATTAAAGAAAAATGCTTTGCTCTAACAGTTTAGCAGTGTTGGATTTGTTGAGGGGAACAAAACTAGTCAATTTATGATAATTTGATATAATATGACATACAAACAATTTTGGTCAGCCCATGGAATATGTATTCTACTAATTCCATGGTGAGCCTATTCCACCATTAAGTCTCGGGACATCTATATATTTGCTTTTACCTTTGAACCTGGCTAATGGTAAGGAAAATATCAGTAGACAAGTTCTTGCTTCCCTTTGTAATTCTATATGTCGTTGAGTTGAAGCATTAAAACCCTTATTGGCTCTTAGTTGTAATTGAGACGGGTCTCGTAACACACAGCGTGAGTCGAATTGTTTTTGAATTTTGAAAGACAAATGATAGCATCTTTAACCTTTTGTTCTTTAAGATGAATATATCGTAACATTAAGGGAAGATAACGTTGTAAAGTTTCCATTTAATTTCAGTTAACTCTAATAACCGTTGCCAGGACTATTACAGCCCACTAGTCCGAAGGTTCGCCAATCCGAAGGTTCGTTAATCAAAACTTCGTTGGTTCAAAGGTTCGCTAGTCTGAAAATAAAATAGGTTTCGTTAGTTCGAAGGTTCGCTAGCTCGAAAATAAAATAAGGTCCACTAGTCCGATTTGAAAAATGTTCGTTAATCTTAGTTCCGACAGTCCGAAAAAAAAAAGATTCGCTTATCAGACACTGAAATAAGGTTCGCTAGTCCGAAAGTGAAAAAGTTCCACCAGTCCAAAAATGAAATAAGATTCACCAGTTCGAACATAAAATAGGGTTCGCTGGTCCGGAAAATAATCATTGATTATGTTGATTAGCAAACCCATTTTTTGTGACTAGCGAACCTTGTTGATTTTGGACTAGCGGACCTTATTTCATGTTCGGACATGCAAACCTATTTTTGAATTCGGATTAGTGAACCCTATGTTCGGACTGACGCAATTTTCATCAAATTCTCAGTTATACATGTAGTACAAATCACCACGAGAAAACAATGACAGTAGTAAATTTGTATTGGTATGCTGTCCCATGTGTAGGAAAAGGAAAACATTCATAATCAACAATGGGCAATCACAAATCTAATTCTACAAAATTGGCTGAGAATTTTACTTATCATTTTTTGGTTTTTTGGTAAAATCGAGCTTTATTAAATTGGAAATTAACAAAATTTAACATAATAAAATTAACAAACGTCATATCTGTGAATTTCAGATCTCAAGTTAGAAAAATATACCAGACTAGAGCCGATACCTATCAATTTGACGATTGTTCTTACTCACTACTTATTATGCTCACATTTAGTAAACGTAAAATACGTAAATTAGACGTTTTTGGATAATGTACTAGGATTAAAGTCAATGCGTGCATGCATTTGCTTCTCTCAGACAGTAATTGTATACAACCTTGATCTGAACCATGAAGATCATTGTCGCTCTAAGTCGTAATTGAGACGGGTCTTGTTACAGAGAGTGAACAAAACATCGTCCGACTTAAATGGCTATTGAATAGGTTTCATGATTAGAACTGGTTTTTAATGGTAGATTATGTATTCTACCGCATATCATTTTACATGTAGGTTCGTAAATCATTTTGTTTAACGACTAAATTCTAATCTTCACTTGTTTGTGATCAGCTTATTTCGTTATTGCTTATATTCGGCACGCTAGTTAAATTATTAAGTATATGAGCATATTCGTTTTTGTATAGGCATATAGAGCATAAACACAGATGCAATACTACACAAAATATCATGTCCAAATGGAATCCACCCCCTATTTTTACTTACAATTTAATACATAAAGCACATATGAATGCAAGAATGACTCAAATCCACTGTCTATAATGATCCCCTGCTAAGCTTTGCAAGTACAAATACTATAGACAAATCATGTTTCATATGGCAATTTGATTCATTAACCTACCCTGCGAGCCAAATTGGCATAACTTAAACAACAGACATACTGTGATTTTTTTTTTCGTTTTTCTTAAAAATCTATTTTAGCGGACTTGGGTCACTTTTGCATTCCAATATTCAATTTATTATGTATGTCCTATTAATATTTTTAAAAAATGAAATCCACATATATTAGCATGTTCGTTTTATATACGTTGGAATAATTGAAAATAAGTTTGCACTAGTTTTTTTGAGTGGCAAACATGAAAAGTATTTGATATAAAATTATTCAATCCATATATATACAAACATAATTGATAGTATGTGTAATGTTACGGTCAGAGATGTTAAATGACCAAGGCCAAATTCACCTTTCGGGTTCTTAAATGAAATACAATAAATACACTGAAGTATTACCTGAAAACTTTCTTAAAACTTTAATATTTGTTTTGGTTTAATTTACAAACTTGCTTGTTGTCTTAAAATACTACTTAACTTACAGATACCGCTTCAAGAACCGCGCGATCCGGATATTATATTCCACGCTATAGTCCGAGATTGTTCATTAATGTCCACTGCATTAAAATCTTGAAAAGACTTGCAGGCGTATTCTTGCAATTCACAAGTTCCGGAATCCAGCTGGCAAAAGGTAAATCCAAAAGTTTCCTTGCGAAATCAAATGGCGATTTCCACACAACAATTCAGCAATCCTTAAACGAAGCTCCACTTGGCTTAAAAGCTGAATCCAACGCACATAATCCACTCGGGAATTAAATATTAAATTAACAGTTTGTCTTTAATCCTCCAACTATCGTTATCTCCAATCTCCTTTCGAAGTTTAATTAGCAAACTCCACTCCTCTGTAAATTATCCACCAAAATCAACTTCTCCTGAAGTTGTCAAAAAGTTGAAGTCAATTCAACTTTATCTGTATAACTGCAACTTGAATACATCCACACAAAACAAGTAAAATTCACTTCTGCCCAAATCTGATCAGGCCGTGCCACAGTTTCAACATTTTCATCCAAAATTCCCCCACGACATCATTACCACATTTAACATAATCATTTGTACAGTTCTCTATATGAGGGAATTTCCAAAGTAATTATATTTTCAAGTAAACAACTCTATTTCTGAAACTTTGGGGAATTCCCAATGATCACCTGATATTTTCATGCAATCAATTGCCTATTAAAATAGAATGGGAAATCACCTAAAATTGCAAAATATGAATCTTTCAGAAAAAGTCCCTTTCTGTAGCAATCAAAGATTTCAATAATTAAGCTTCTCTAATTAAACAATTAATAAACAAAAAACAAACAATTCAGTTTCACATAACACCCTCCCCCTTAAAGAAAAGAAAGTTTGAATGAAATGAAAACTTTCTTTGACTTTCAAGTACATATATCATCAATATAGTATCACATCAATATCATACTCATAGCACATATTATTTGACTTTCAAAAATGAAATATTTACAAAACGCAACATACATAATAATAATGTATATACATTTGCAATATTTAAACAGTCAGTACAAGAAAACCCCAAATCCACGAGCTTCGCTCTGCAACTATATAGGCCTACTATAACAATTATCTAACAATGTCTACAAAAGTCAACTACAGGTCAAATGTGACACTATGATTGGGATAAAGACATGGAAATACCTCGAATTTTATGAAAAAAAAATATTATGTGCTCTTATATGAATTTTAATGTTAGCCTTGGATAACAGTGTTATACCTGAAGATTTGAATATGAAGATTCCGCTTAAGGACCAAATACTCGACAAATCAAAACGCCCACTGGACCAGCTATCGCTTTCAGGCAAGGATTGTTTCTGATTGTATTACTCATACATATATGTAAAATTCAACAGATATGGGCCCGGGGGGACTACTCAAATTTGGTTTGGGTAGGGATGTACCTCTGGGAAATTTGGAAAGCCACCCATCCAAATACCAATTTTTAAGAAAAATGACCCATCCATATACCAAATCTTCTAAATTGTGAGCCAAATTTAATCAAAAATCTCATTTTTTCTGTCCAAATTTGCTCTATTTTGGCAAAAGTTTCTATCATTTTGAGAAGAAATGTCCAAATTTTGAAAAGAAAACCTATAAAAATACCTCATTTTGCGAAGAAAAAGGACCAGAAAGCCTGTTTTGCGACACGTCCCCATAACCTGTTTTGTACTAAGTAGCCCCCCGGGGGATATGGGTAACTGGTCTGATTGTAATCTGCAATTCCGTTTTTGTTTGCAGAGAGAAGCTGCTTGAGAAGTTGAGCTTATGTAGGCTTTTAGTGGAATAAACAGTAGCTGCAACCAGACTCCCATCCTGCACGAACAGACTATATCTTTTGCTATGTCTGCTGAATAGGTTCAACGCAATATTGATTAGAATTAACCCATCAGATTGATTGCTTGTGACATCAAGGTGCGGTTTTGTATCTATTGGCAGAATTGCGCCATTCTTGCAAAAAATGAACATGATGAATGGAGTATTGCCATTGAATGGGTACACATAAGGATTTATTTTGGACATAGCCAAGACTTAATTACTTTTCACTGGTACCCCGACTAAACGGGGCACCTTCCATCCGATCTAGTCCTGTCATAAAGGACTACCACAGGACTATCTTACAGTTACAAATGGCAAACCAAAATAAAAACCATCCCCGTTATAATGACTATCTAGAAAGAAATAATCTATATGCACCAGTAACCAGTTGATTGACCAGGGAAGTACCCTGTGATTAGACAATAGAATAAAAACCCATGCATGGATAATCTTGTGTCATGTTTTATTTTATAATCACTGTCAGAGAGTTTATGCATCTGATAAATAAGCAATTGTCATTTTGGTCCATTTTTGTGACAGATTTTTAAATTACGTGGGATATGTAATTTTATGGTTATTCATTTTGGTTCATTTCATGTGACAGATATCAGAATGAAAAGTGAACATGTCTGCTGCAAAATATTTGTTGAGATGCCCACTTACGCGCTAATGGTTTTTACGTTATGGGAATGATTTTAGGGCTCCGTACATACGTGAGAGTGTTTTTTGGCGTGTGCGCGTACGCG
>JXSR01S001336.1:30806-55294 GCA_000969725.1 Ophiothrix spiculata
GAGCTCGTCCTTCAACGTATACATATATAATGTTGCAATTAAAACATCCGACCATCTGCAATCCAATTATTATTGGATCAAATACTTTAAATATATTATTTGAAAAACATTCAATCTAACACAAATTGCGTGCTTTTGAGCATATTAAAAATAAAATGGCCTTATTCATGCATTCAAAGGTGCTTCGCCTTTCTTTGTTATACCAACATCTGTGAAAATGTACTAAAACGCAAGCAACATAAGTGCACTATATGTTAAGAAGTGAAAGCCCTGGGTCTTTTATTCAAACTGAGATGTTTTGACAGAATTGAACTCCCCAGCGAATCAGATGTATAAGCCTAATGATGATTTGCCGAAGACCCCGGCTAACGCAGTGCTATACAGTATTGGAATTTTAGAGAACTTTCCTTGCATTGGTGATTGGCGTTTAATCTATTTTTCTTCCAATTAAATTTCGTTCTACACTTTTTTCATTTTTGTTTTTTTGGTACTTATAATAGTTGTTAGCTTGTCTTAAAACTGAGAGATAAAAATATATCAATTGAACAAGTACGATTTATGTTTATTAATTTAGAGGCACTTGTGATAAGTTATAGACCGGGTCCCCGTAGGTGTTAGCCTAGCTGAAAAGTTTACAAATTTTCTTGTACCAGGTGTCCCAAAAATGGTTACATGTAGAAAAATGACCGTGTACCTAAACTATAGTAGTTAGAGACACGAAACTTAGCTCAAAGTATTTTACAACCCTTTTCTAGATACTCGTAAAATTTTGATATCACAGCGTTATTATTTTTTGTGTAATATTAAAGGTAGATACCTATGTCAGAAACGCATTTATTCAAAATTCAACAAAATAATAAGCATACACGTTATGTGGTATTTTAATGTGGATATATTCTAAATGATCATTACCAGTCTTTATATTAAACCAAATTGATACAATTTTAATTGAATTATAACTGAACTCTCTTTTAGTATATCAATAATGCAAATTACGGATACCCGCATTCCATGCATTCCAGAATGAGTTGTTTATATTGAACCTGTCAATCAATTTTTGGCTCGAAATTTGATGAATTGTAAAGCACAATCAAATTTCATGGGTAACATTAATTCTTTGATTGTTTAAACTGCACATTTTTGTTCATTTTTAAAAAAATAATCTTAAACTTACAGGACATGTTTAAAATATAATTTTCTTTGTAGTAGCAAAAGTCTGATCGACATTTAGAAATAACAGAAATAGCGAAATTTTGAATCAGTTGCCATTTTTGCTCGAAATCAGATTTTACATGATTTTCAGGCTTGTAGTAATTTATGACGTCATAATTACGTAACAGCTTGTCAATTTTTCATGATTTTGATATCAATGGGAAGAAGAAACTCTACCCTTTACTATGGTATGCAAAAACCTAACTTTGGATATATCAATTTCAAGTTTCCATGGGGTTGAACAAGGTTTAAAATTACATCAAACGAAGATGCTAAGATTTTGTTGAATTTTGAAAAAAAACAACACATTTCTGACATATTTATCATCTTGGTTAATAACTCAAAAAATAATAATGCTGTGATATTGAAAGTTTGCAAACATCTAGCAGAGGTATGTATCATAAATCATTTTAAGTTTAAATTCCCCAACTGCTATACTTTTTGCAAACGATTATTTTTCTACATGTAACCATTTTTTGGGACACCTGGTACTTGGTAATGACCAACATGCATGCCTATGAAATAATATGAACGTCTGCCGTACTCCAAGTGGTGGGTGTGGTCAAGAGGGGGTTGAAGGAGGGTTCAAATTGATCTAGATCAGTTGAAGAGATAACCAAATGAAACTTACAACAAATATTCATCATTGTCTAAGGTATCATGAATGACCACTGCCAGACATTTTAGGTGGTGGGGTGTGCCAGCAAGACACATACAATTGGTGCCCCCCTATTTGAGCTAAATCAGCTCAAAACTTACTTAACCAAATGAAACTTGGTGGAAACCTTGAGAATACTCCCAAGTACCATGTACAACCACTGCCAGACATTTTTATTGGTGGGATGTGCCCGCCAGACGTCCACAAATGCATCATACATTGTGCAATTAATGAAAAAAGTTGACACATCGCACAGTTGTATCAGAAAAATCCGACTTGATTAACACACAATATAGAACTTTGTTTTCTTTAAAAGAAAACATAATTACAACAATTAATGTTAGGGTCGAACATGAAAGATATATTAATATGACTTAAATTAAACAGCAAATGTAAAAATAAATCAAAAATCATTTCACTCATAATCCTAGGAAACAATATCACACTAAATTAACTCATAACAAATTATACAGAATATATGTATAATATATTTGTATAGAATGAGAATAAGGAATATTTGTTGACTCAATATGATATTTATTATAAGAAATGTATAAAATATTACCGAATACCGTATTATACTACTTCCAGGGGCGCGCCATTTGATATTCAGGAGGGTTTAGCATGGAAGTTGGGGTCGAGTCAGATTCTTTTTTTCGGTGGCAATGTTTTTTTTTTCATTGCTTTTTTATGATTTTCTTTGTCCTGAAGAAGCTGGGTAAAGTGTTGCTTTTCCTCGTTGTGTCAAGATTTTTTCCCGTCGCCTTTAGTGGCGAATGTTTTTTCTTCAAAATACTTCCATGCCCCCTGAAAATCAAATGGTGCACCCCTTAATCAAACTTAAATAGATTATCTTTATTATCACATAACACATCCTTGAATTAATCTTCCTGTGTAAGCTAGGTTATCTAAAATCTTAAATGTCAATTTGACTCACAGAGCGAAGATGCACAGGTGAAATGTGTCAATCATCAACAATTGTGATTTGAGTGTAAGTGTTTTTAGATAAATATTGCATTTTGTAGTTCTGAATATCTTACACTACTACTATTTTAGCCTCCTTAATTTAAAGTTTGTAGAATTAAATAAGTGGACACAAAATTGTTGAATATTTGACCCGTCTTGCTTGCCTTTTCCCTCAGCAACTGGAACCTTTTTTCAGCAGACACATGGAAAAAAGTACATTGAACTGATTACTTCCTAGAGAATCGTGCACGTTGCTAAAGGATAACACTAAAGTAAAAGTTGATAAGTGCTTCCTCTACTATACCGAAGTAGATCAAGACCAACAATCAAAATACCCTCCCCATCTTTCCATCTAGCGCAATTAACTTTTTAAGGCTATTGCTCTTTTTCGGGAGCGAGATGGCGGAACGTCATGTTTGCTGCAAGTTTTTTTATTGTCAGAATATCACAATTTTGGGCGTAAATATGGAATAGAGTTTCTAGTTTATACATCAACTGTTGTGCAGAATTTTGCAGTTCAACACCAAATCAAAGAGAAATTGTCTTCAGATTTGCTGAAATCTGGCGTGCTAAATTGACGTTTAACAAGAGTTTCTGGATATGAAGGTATTTGAAACAGAGTGCATGTTAAGAAAAAAACACAATGGTAAATAGATGTGAGACAATTGCCTGCTAGGACCAAGATAGGCCATTGGAGATTTGCAATGAAGGATAGCTTATTAACAAAATAAACATTTGATGTAGTATCCGCCATTAACACACGATTATACAAGAGACCCAAACTTGACAAAAGGCACATTGCTTTGTTAATTGATCCATTGGCTGGCATGGCAGTGAAGCATCATTATCATTCAGATTAATTGGGTAGACATTTTCGTATTATTTGAATGGTTTTAGGATTTGAATGGTTTAGGCAACAGATTTCCTTTCGGTAAACCTGTGATTAAACCTTTCATTTCTTTCCCATGTCACAAATAACTTTGTCATTTATCTGTTTGAAAATCAATATTGTCAAAAAGTTTAGATTTGCAGAATATAGTAAGAGGTTTTTAGGGAGTGCAATGTAACGTTGTTAAATTACAATGTAGTTAGTAACTCTACGTACGACAACACAAAAAGATATAGTTTTCCCTGGAAAGAATCGAGTACAATTCTAGTACACATTCCTGAGGTGCAAATTTGGAACACAGATTCGAGTACAATTTAAGTACAATTCGAGTACAAATTTTCTGTACTCGAATTGTACTTAAATTGTATTCGAATTGTACTTAATTTGTACTCGAATCTGTGTTCCAAATTTGCACCTCAGGATTGTGTACTAGAATTGTACTCGATTTTTACAGGGTTTGCAAGTTGACACTGATTTTCATCCAGGAAATTGAGGCCAGGATGATTGAGAGCCGTCACTAAAAAGCAAGTACGGTATAGGATTAGATAAAAATATAAATTGTATCAAGCACTGATATCTTATATTGCACTAATGAAGTTAAATAGTATTTAACGTTATCTACAACTTTTCCCGTATAAGAGTATATGTTTGAGTATAACTTCATTGTGATTTATAATACTGTTATATAAGATGCTACACTTGCGTATTCCAATGGCGCCAAAAACAACTAACTATTTTAATGTAAAAATGATAGATGGCTCAAAAGTAGCTTACCCTATATACATAATGTAAATATGTGTCGGTAACATATAAATTAGCTTAAAGATCAAATGTGAAATAAGGAAGGCTGTTCATTTATCCTGCAATTAATCAAAGTCTGGTATGTTTAATTGGTTGCAAACCCATGCACAGCTGCTATTATAAGATATGTAGTATCAGTAAGTTAAATGTATTTCTATTTCATTATATTTACGGTTTATCTGTTTTATCTTTGATTGCATTCCTCGTTTTATATATCACTAGGATATAATAAATGCAAATAATTGTTTTAGACAATGCTTGAGCTAAGTTCCTACTATTACCTTTTGACAAGATACTTTTTTTTGTCTCTCGTGCCTGTGCTTTATCAATGCAATTTGTTAATATTTTGATAATCATGGACTCATTGCATTGCTCTTTCATTACAAGTATACTCAGTAACCGACATCTCGAGTGTGATTCCTTTTATCCGGTCCATTTGCGGTGCGGCTATCCGGAAACGCATGTGTTTACTTGAACCGGTCCCTGTAGCGATTCATCCGTTTTGAATGCGTTTTGGTCGTGCGGAATCTTTTTCATACAGAGAAGATGATGACATGTAACCGCGTTGAAAACGGACGGTCAAAATTAATTCTCAGCTTCAACCTGATTAGGTCCTGATACCATTCAATCGTACGTGTGCTTTACATTATACCACTACTAGTACTCTTACAGTGCAAAATGCACCGCAACTGCACCGTAAACGGATAAAAGGAATTTCACCTTTAGAGTAAAGCCCACAATACTCATGTATTATGCAATAAACCAATTATCAAAACTGACATACTGCACAGCTGTACAAAAGAACTAATTAAGTAGAATTTAGATCTCGTGAATTTTTTCGGCTGATAATAACGATATAACAGTGCAGCACATTATGTGAAAGACCAATTTACCTAACCAAGAAAAAGATATTGTTGAAATAATTTAGAATTATATAAATAAGAAAAAAATAATCGCTTAATGGCGTAATCAATTTCTTTATATGTGAGAAAACCCCATAACTGAAAGAGTGTTAATATAGAACATAGGTTTAAAAAAATGACCAGCCACTCTTGAAGTTATGATGAAAATGGGCACTTAATTTTCTTTTTTTATTTTCTACTAAACTAATTTGCCTGCATCTTTAAAAAGCTTAGCCGAAATGTATTACCGTTCGATGTGCTTAGACACATATAATTACAAGCTAATCAGACGACTAAATTGAATTTCAGAAAAAAATATGACACATGTACTTCATCATTTATTTACTTTATTGCACATTTATGTGCCTCTTTAAACACGATGTTCATGATAGTAAGGGTGCTTATTTCATTCAGTCAAAGGTTTCACGTGTTTATGAAACTGGTCGAGGTGCATATTTGGCCCGATGATTTTTGCATGATTTAACGAGAAATTAAAAGTAACTCTTAATCAAATTAAAAGATCGTGTATTGCAAAAAGCCTATGAAGTTTAAATCTAAAATGCTGTGGGTGAAATTCACACTCAGCTAACCACTCAGCTACTCAGTGAACATCAGACTTTAGTTAAGTAGTAAAAAATTGCAATGAAATCCTGGAGGTAATACTATAATTAATTAAATCTGTGTTAAATTGGAAACGAGTTGAAAGTACTAATGAAAAGAAATAAATCAGATCGAAATCTTTATAAGGTGTCTGAAATTTGAGATGGTGGATACGTGTTCCCCTATCCAATGACTTTGACAGTATACGGGGAGGAGTATGATGATTCTTCTTATCAAGATTTGAAACAAGCACATAAAGCCTCTCACTGACTTAATTTTAGCTGTGCCAGTATTGTGCTTCCTCAAAATTCATCAGACTGCAAAAAAGTATCATGCTTGAATTATATGTCACCTTAGTACCTGTTTATTTTCTTTGAGGAAATGAAAATGCAGATTGTTTAACTCGAAGCGACAACAAGGATTGAAATCTGGCTTGTCGATCCTCTGTCAAGTGGCATCATTGCTGTTGGGGAGAGAGTAATTGACATACTTACAGCATAAAAGGGTAATTTACATTTAGTTAAAGTATCATGTTGCTATCGAATCCTCTTGAACGTTTCACGCAAAAAAATTAACGTGAAGCCACAACAGTAATTTAAATCTGATATCATGACTACTACCAGCTGAGTAGCATCTCTAGTTTTGCTGTCTGAACAAAACCTTCGCCATAACAGAAAAATGATCCACATAAGGAACGTTTAATTTACGAAAGTAAAGGAATTACCGTATTGGAGTATTCAGAAGCCTAAAATATGGATGAATCAACTGGCAACAAATATAAAATATAACATAGTCGAGCAGGAATAAATTCTGTGTCAAGCCAGAGGTAATTAATATACATGTAAACCTGTCACACGTTTTGTACATCGTACCGGTACATCAATTCTAACACTCTTTGTTATGAAGTATTTTCACGCTCTCGGCAAAATTCTTCCATGTGACGACTTTTATGAACCTGGTTTCAAAAAAATCGCCTTCATCTGCACTAACGAGGCCAATTTTACAGTTCTTTCAATCGTAATAAATCCAACATAATTCGTGATTTAAAGTTTGATCTATGGACTCATTTTACAGTATTATTTCCTGTTAACCTGGGATAAACCCTTATATATCTTGAGTGGTTTTTACAAGTAAAACCGCTTGGCTTGTAATTATTTTCTTTGATGAACTATTACAAACTACAGTCAAGACATGTGTATGTTCTCTTACAACGCGCTGATTATTTTTATATCAATTGAAACATTGTTTTTGAGATTATCTTCTCAACGCCATGGGTATAGATTATTTATTGGGGGGAAGTTATAAAGATCACCCATTCTAGAAGAACACACTCAGAAATCCTGGTTAAAACATCACTGGGTAAAAATGTGTTGGTTATAATTCACCCAATGCTGGGCAATTCTTAAAGTTTTGGGCAAATAAGCTTTTAATATATTGCTGGTTAAAAACATTTATACTCGTGAGTACAATTTATGCACAACATTGGGTAAAACATTTAATATTTTTAACCAATCCGTTGATAAAAAAAAAATCCCGCCGTTCACGGTTGGGTGAAAATAATTTTGCCCAACCTATGATCACGTGGTACAGAAGAGTAGCTGTGATTGGTTACTTGGAAAGAATCCGAAACGCGCAGACGGAAGACACAAAATCAAAATGGCAGGTTTTCAGCAGTTGCTGCGTGACTGGGGGCTGGCAGAAATTCTGCCTGTTTTTCTAGGTAAACTTAATCAGTTATTTTGCTAAACGATTATCTTAATGTTTCGTTATCGATAGGTATTTAATGGTCGGTCTTTAGTCTCGGATTTCACACTGAAGAACGAAAAAACATAAGCTTATAACATGGTTTAACATAAGCTTATAGCATAAGCTTATAACACGGTTTAATTTTGACTGCCAAATGATCTCATTAAGCATTACAGAAGTATTGGGAGCTTGGATTAACCAATAATTGGTTGAATATGTCCCAGAGTTGTAGATTGAATGTTAACATTAAACAACCTTTGGTTAAAATTGGTAAAAATGAATTGCCCAACCATTTTGGTTTAACCCAACTAATGGTTAAAAATTACCCAACATCACTACCCAATGGGTTGAGTAAAAAAAATATTACCCAACAGTTGGTAAAGATGTTTAACCAACCACTGATTAAACTGTTAACCAATCACAGTTGGTTAAATATTAACCAACTGTTGGGCTGTCACCTAGTGAATTTTAACCAACTTGGTTAACTTTTTCTGAGAGTGAAAGGAATGTACATGTAATATCGATATTCAATCATTACATAGCCACTGTGCAAAGTAACACATTTCTCCCCTTTAAACTGTCCATGTTGACTGTCTACAGACCGCCGTTGTAGAGTTCTTTTTTGCGACCAGCTGAGTACCATCTCTGGTATTGCTCTGTGAACAAAACCTTGGACATAAAAGAAAAAATGACCCACACGAGGAACGTTCAATTTACGAAAGTAAAAGAATTATTGTATTGCTACTGTATTTGAGTCTTCAGAAACCTAAAATATGGATGAATTTAATCGACTGTCAACAAATAGAAAATATAATATCGTCGAGCAGGAATAAATTCTGTGTTAAGCCAGAGGTAATAGAGGTAATAAATATACATGTAAACCTGTCACACGTTTTTGTACATCGTACCGGTACATCAATTCTAATACTCTTTGTTATGAAGTATTTTCATGTTCTCTGCAAAATTCTTCCATTTTATTGGTTTTATGTACTTGATTTAACATTTCGCCTTCATTCGCACTAACGAGGCCAATTTTCCAGATTTTTAACACGTAATATCCAACATAATATGTGACCGTCCAGCTCAAAACAGCAGTAAATGCCAGCTCTTGTCAAATTCACAATTTGCAATGACCATGCTTTAAGGATTAAAATGACACCTTAATGAACTTCACACGATTTCCAGAGGTCAACTTATGGTCCGTTAAAGGTTGTCAGGGAGTAAAACGTATAACTGAGATAACTGCGTTCAAAGATTAGTAAGCCCTATATTTTCTGTTGATCGTCTTAAGAATATGCCAATTTATTTCACCTTTCCTATCATTTTCTTGAAATGAAACTTTGCTGGTATTTTGTAGTAGGCACTAGGATTGCGAATCTTTCAAAAAATCAATTTCGGCAAATTATGACCTTGACATGTATTTTCACTTGTAGCGCAAAATGAAGTTTCTTGCATTTACTGCTCATACGGGCTGGAAGGTCACATATGTTCGTGATTTGAAATTTAATCTACGGACTCATTTAACAGTATTATTTCCTGTTAACTTGAGATAAATCCTTATATTTTGAGTTGTTTTTAGAAATAAAACCGCTTGGCTTATAATTATTTCCTTTGATGAACTGTTACAAACTACAGTAAATACATGTATGTTCTTTTACAACGCGCTGAATACTTTTTTATATGAATTGAAAAATTGAGATACTCTTATCAACGCCATTGGTAGAATATTTATTAGGGGCAAGTTATAATGATCATCAATCGTGACAGTGGCCATCATTACATAGCCACTGTGCAAAATAACACATTTCTCCCCTTTAAACTGTCCATGCTGACTGTCTATAATAGACCGCCGTTGTAGAGATCTTTTTTGCGACCAGCTGAGTAGCATCTCTCGGATTGCTCAGGGGCGTAACAGGTGTTGGTCGCCAGGGGGGCAAAGCCCCAAAATTTCCCCCAGACGGATTTTTTCCCCCCTTCTTCCCCCCCCCCTTTTGTACCTTAAATTGTTTTAAATTTTGGAATTCGCGCGGAGCGTGAAAAAATTGTTGCAAAACTATGGCAAATGGTAAATTTTATTTTAAACATTGAGATAATAGCTTGAAATTTGCGCAAAGCGCGATTTTTTTTTTGACATTTTACATCTTAATTATCAAAAAAGGGGAACCTCTTCTTTCTGTCTTCCCTTTCCCTTCCCCCTTCCCTTTTTTATCCTTTTTTCTTCCCCTTTTCTTTTCTTTTCCCCCCCTTCTTTTTTCCCATTTCTACCTCTTTTTTTCTTTTCTTTTTTCCCCTTCTTTCTTTTCCCTTTTCTCCCTCTTTTCTTTCCCTTTCCCTTCTTTTTCCTTCTTTCCCTCCCCTTTATTTTTCCCCCTTGGTCCGTGAAATTTCCCCCAGGGGGGGGGGGCAACTCCCCCTGCCCCCCTGTTGTTACGCCAGTGCTCTGTGAACAAAACTTTTGACATAACAGAAACAATGATCCATACGAGGAACGTTCAATTTACAAAAGTAAAAGAATTATATTCAGAAACCATATGGATGAATCGACAGCCAACAAATAGAAAATATAAAATCTTTGAGCAGGAATAAATTCTGTGTGAATACTGTCTTGTTTAAATCAGAGATAATTAATATACATATAAACCTGTCATACGTTTTCAACGTAATACCGGTACATCAATTCTAACACTATTCAATAAGAAGTATTTTCTTATTACAAGTAAAACCGCTTGGCTTATAATAATTTCCTTTGATGAACTATTACAAACTACAGTCAAGACATGTATGTTCTCTTACAACGCGCTGATTATTATTTTTTAATAATTGAAACATTATTTTTGAGATAATCTACTCAACGACATGGGTAGATTATTTATTAGGGGGAAGTTAAAAAGATCACCTGGAAGAAAGGATGTAATTTCGATATTCAACCGTGTAGGGATCATTACATAGCCACTGTGTGAAGTAACACATTCCTCCCCTTTAAACTGTCCATACTGACTGTCTACAGACCGCCGTTGTAGAGATCTCTTTTGCGACCAGCTTAGTAGCATCTCTGGGATTGCTCTGTGAAAAAAAACCCTTAAAACATAACAGAAAAAATGATCCACACGAGGAAAGTTCAATTTACGAAAGTAAAAGAATTATTGTATTGCTACTGTATTTGTAGATATACACAGTGTTCACACAGAATTTATTTCTCTTCGACGATATGATATGTTCTATTTGTTGACAGTTGATTGATCCATATTTTGTTTAAGCCAGAGGTAGTTAATATACAAGTAAACCTGCCATACGTTTTCTACGTAGGGGATCTTTAAATAGGCACTGTGCAAAGTAACACACTTCTCCCTGTCCATGCTGAATGTCTACAGACCGCCACTGAGATCTTTTTGCGACAAGCTGAGTAGCATCTCTAGTTTTGCTCTCTGAACAAATCCTTGACGAAAGTATTTTGTCTTTCGCCGAAAATGATTATTTTAGGTCGGCCATCATTGTGTCGTGATCCATTGTTTGATTTCGATAATTAAGGTAGCAATGGAAATACGAAACCCTATCCGATATTGTTATATCAAACAACTGAACGTTAGACAGGTCAAGATAAACTTCTTGGGCACTGTAACCCTTCAACACATACACACAATCACGACGTGTGTCTCAATTTTTCCATACAAGTTATCGAGTTAAGGAAAATAAAAATACTAATGAAACTATTCTTGAATCACAATGTTCATAAGAATTGGCAGAGGGGTAGGATAAGACGTAATTTATATTTTTAGATAATAATAATTATAATAATAAAATTCAGTCGCGTACATGATAAAACGTGCGGCACTGATGTATAGACTGTGTAAACATCTAACCGTTTTTAGTTTAAATTTAATTTACTAAAAACCGTTGGAGTTGTTTCAGCAGATTTGAGGTTTTAAAAATATTTTACCAAAAAAAATTGATGTGAAAAGTACCTTTAAAGCAAAATTTAGATTTACATTAGTTTCAATGCGATCTAAAAATAAACATATTTAATCTCATGCCCTACCCCCCTTTTTTTGAGAATGATTTACTTTTCTTTAAAAATTTCTTTGATATAGCACCTTCCCTTATGGATGATTTTTTAAACGTTTTGATACCCTCTTATTTTATCTATACCCAAAATATATAAATATCAAATGAAAAGCGACTCAACAAATGCATACCCTAGCACAGCAATTTGCGTTGTCAATTTTGGATGCACCATAAATTAACTGATGAACCCAAAGCAAGTGATCTTTCAATTTGTAGGTCAATGTACCCCTACAGACGCTTTGATCTGGACATTTTAGACTTTACCTCAAATAATAACCGTAACGATAATGATAATATAAAGTTAATTAACAAGAAACTGTTGAATTTGATCTACCCATCCACAGCTGGCAATGTATGGCTCCTTGGTATTCGTCCCTTTCCCGTTGGCAACTGAATTTAACCATTTGACTTAAGGGCATTTTGATTAGTTTCCACGCATGTAACTTTTACAAGATGATGAAAGCAAAATCATTGAAGATGGACAAGCTATAATAAGTAATTCCCCTTTAATAGTACAGTGTTTTTTTATTTTGTTACCGAGTTTGAGTATATCAAAAATAACTAAAGTTGGGATATAGACGAACTGAACATAAGTACATATGAAGCTATAACGATAAACACTAGCATACGAGACCAGAAATGATGCTACCGGGGGAGGGGGGGCCGCTCAAAGATAAATGGGGTATACATGCTCGTCAGAGCACCTTAAAATCGAACACTATAATATCCTTAATGGCGTAAAATATTCAAAATCATTTGACCCCTTAATGGCTTAACACAATGAAATGGTCCCTAAATAGCGTAACGCGCTATTTTCCGTTATAATAAAATACATTGGAAGCCCTGGCTGTTGTATTTCTTGGATATCACTTTTTGAACACATAAAGGACTTTGGGGGCACTTTCGGTGCTGATTCATTTTAGTCCTTTAAGGTAGCCCTAATTGTAAGAAAGTCTCTCCTGTGTATGACTTATTTATGAAAAAAATGTGGTAAGTCTTGCATTATGGTATTCATATTTTAAATCTACCTTTGTAATATCAAATGAAATAGGCAAATCAAGTATCAGATAAGCATGATTTATGCAAAAAATTGGTTTATTGTAATCCGAACGACATGATAATGAAGTGATAATAAATAATCTACTCAATATTTTTGATGACGGTAGCAAGTCACCTATTTTTGATGACGGTAGCAATATAGTAATGCTTTGCACTAAAGATTGTTCTTTTAGACATTATAGGGAGTAGAATCCACAAACCCAATGAATGTTTTTTGTTGATGGTCGCATGCTGTAGATTCAGTATCCACAGCGTGCATTATAGGGATCCCAACCCTTGAAGAGATTATAATATTTTGATTCTTTGCATGACTTATTAGCAATTATTATATTTAGATTCACTACTTTTATGCTTAGTTATGTTTCCATATGTATGCTTGTATATTTTGAAAAGGTTACTCCGATAAGAAGTGCTTACCAAAATTTCCCAAGAAATCAGTCAGTGTTCGCACAATCTCATTTAAGTCACTTATTCCAATTGAGTTATATATAACATGATTTCATAGAACTTAGTGCTAGGCAATGATATGTTGTGTAACATCCTATTTTGAAGGTTTTATTAAGAACACGTATCGCTTTGAAATGAGATTGAATCCTCGATCATGGTCACAAAATGTTATTGTCTCACAATGGAGGGAAACAGACGTAATGTGTTAATTTTTATCATTCGAAGTCTAAAATTTATTATCAAATCAAGAAAGAAATATTTCTAGGGATGACGTTATATTAATGTAGTATTTCATGAAAAATGTAAAAGTTCATCCAAGTATTCTTAGCATTTTCTATTAGTGGTTGGTCTTTTCTTATACAAAACTGCAGAATGCCATTGGGAGATTATGTACTTAGTTACCATTCAACACTTTCAATAACACGCACTTAATAAGACGCTACACTAAACATAACCAAACCAAGCTCCAGGTTACAAAACCATGTGTTACAATTCACATAAAAGTGTCTTTTCAATTTGAAGGGTCATTATATACTAAATACAGCAGCATATGGAGTTATAATGGAAATTGATATTCATGATTTATGTCTACTTAAGCATCCGAAATTTACATTTGTGTCTTTGGTCGGCGCCATATTTGATAAATCTAGCTCAAATTTAAGAAATTCTAGTGCCGATTTCAGTATCTTGTTGCTTTGTGTAAAAAGATAGCAGAAAAAGAAACTGAATTCCTTAGATTTCTACAAGGATTACTGTTAATGTGAAACTTTAAGTAAACTACATAACAGTAAGAGATCGTGTGTTGCGAATGTGTAGTCTAAATAACAAATGTGCCACAGGTGAAATTCATACTCCGATGAAAACATTCACACCCTGAGTAGTTAATGACATCTTACATAAACCATGGTATAAGAAATTAGACAATTTTATATTGCAGATTAAAAAACTAACCTTCCACGAAGACGTGGTAATTGACGTTTTAAGATTACATGAGGGCAAATGTCGGGTACAAAAGCTGCTGTGAGCTTATTGCATAATATGGTATTTTTTGATTAAAACTCATCATGATCAGTTAAGCAGTTTCATACGGTTCAAAAGATGACTTGCAACCTTTTATATACAGGCTTGACATTAAATATGGAATATATTTTTTCTGTTGGTTTCCATCTTGAATAATCCGCCATATCTCGATATATGAAAACTCCAGGAATGTGTAATTCTTCATATTTGTAGATGTACATGTAAACTTTGAATTGAGACCCTTTTTGTGTATACCTAGGTGACACAGAAAAAATGGGGAACTTGGAAGCACAAAAACCTCTAAAATTTGGGTCCAAACTCGTGCACCATAATACAGAATTACGGAAATTAAATTTGCCGTAGTTTAATTAATACTTAACCTGGACTTACAAGGTTATTCTGTATATTGTTAGTTACAAATTATGACCAAACACTGTTTGCTTTGTAATCCATAAGAAGCGTACGGCGCATGGACTCTCCATGCGGACATTCCTATTGTGATTGGAGAGTTCGGACAGGTGTATCAGCCCAAGTATCAAGCACAGCCTAAATTTACTCATATACATGATGGATTGATATAACTTGTTGTTCATCGATGTGTTACTTCAGCCGAGAAGTCCTCAACAGAGTTAATTTCTGAAGATCTTACCAAACAGGGCAAATGTCCAACAATATGATCTTTCATTAAAAACAAGGTCGTATTAAGAACATTTGTAAACTCTCACTTTTATCAAAGTAGCGATCATGCTAGGAAACCCCTGGAGAAAATATCCTGACCAAACACCTTTCCCAGCGATGCTTTGACTGAGCTACAGATCAATTTCCATTTTAAGTCCCATCAATGAGATAACATTGTCTTCAGAGCTTTGACTAAATCATGCTATCAACAATGTATCCAGAAGAAGGTTACATTGACTTTTAGGTGTTTTACATACAGGTGGAAAATCGGCCCTGATCACCTTGGAAGGCAGCTTCCATCAGCACCAGTAAAGATGCATTATAGAAGCATTGATAATGTCATAGGCTAGAGGCTTCTTCGGAAACAATTTTGTGCTACACTATGACAACTTTCGCCTCCGTCGTGCTCGTACAATCCGGACTTTCCTGGAAGATCAGGGTGTTGAGTTATTACCTTGCCCGGTAAGATCTTCGGATATTAATCGTTTTGAAAACATGTGGGTTAAGAAACATGTTGGATTTACAGCATGTTATATTGATCCGCCGAGGTGAAAAGTTTTGTGGTGCTGTGTTTGGTGCTTTGGCTGAGATACCGAAAAACTCTCCATTAACAAATGAACAACATGCCATGGAGAGTCTTTACGCCTTACACTTCTCAATGAGAACCGAAGAAATATTGATTGATCAGAAATTATCACTAACATTGTGTAAATCAACCCTGTAGAGTTTCACATCTCTAGGTAACGTATGAAAGAAAATATGGCAAATTTATTTTCCTTTGTTTAATATTGCAGTGCACGGCTTTGGACCTTGTTTTCTGAGTTATTTGTACCTTCAAGTGTCTCATTGTCTCTGTGTCACTTCAGTGAGCTTGAAAGTACCCTTGGTTTTAAGTTTATAAGTGCAGTTACAAACATGAGAAAGCACAAGTCTCCAAAATTGTTACATAAAGAGATATGGCGAGTTATTCAAGATGGAAATCAACAGAAAACATATATTCCATATTTAATGTCATGGTAATCTTATGATACAACTTTTTTGTACAATTTCAATATCAAATCGGTTACTTTTGTTGACTGTTTAAGGGGACGGTTCTCGTGGCCAAAATTTGAGTCAATATACCTGAATTCGCAACCAGAAAAACCTTTTGATTCCCTCAATATTTTATCATTTTGACTCAATTTTTGACCTCTATCACAGAAACGTGTTCAAGAAAAACTGATAAACTGAAAAATCCATTTTATTCAACGCCATTTTGTCGTATAACCTGGGACGATGAATACTAAAGGGATAAGAAGCAAAGGCCAATTATCCAATATGCAGAAAAGCAAGTGTGCTACGGCATTGTTTACCATTGATTGTTGATCGCTCCTGGTAATTATCGAACCAGGCAGCGATACAATAATCTGTGTGATATATATATCCATATGTCTGTATGACTTCACCGTGAGCAACATATGGCAGCTATCAATAAAAGTTCTGAGAATTCCCGAGTTTGTGTATTTTTGGCAGTTTTTGTGCTCCAAATCATCATTTAACCAAAACCACTCCACAATTGTAAGCTGTTGTGTTCAAAAATTCAAAAATCGTACTAAATCATAAGAACATTAATTTTTGTAAAATATGAGCCAATTGGTCAAAATTCTATCACTTTTTTATCAAAGTTTACAGAAATATTATATTTATACCAAAAAATAGTCCTTAATGTGTTCCATTTTATTGTAAATGAGTAAAAGCAGAATGTAAATTGAGATATTCGGTGCATGCATTTCCTATTCATGAATGCACTGAGTGCATTTTAATGTACATCTTTCACACCATAAAGGTGGAAATACGGGCACAAAAATGGGTTTGTGTACAGGTATTCTTTGATTCATAAATGACTATGAACTCTTATACTGAACTCCGTTCACATCTTTTGAGGATTCACATACACATGTTATTGCCAAGAATTTAACAAGTGCGCCTCACAAGGTTGACAACTAAATGAGATTGAATATCGATTAATTCTTGATGACTAAATAGGAGAAATACCCAATTAGCATCATAATACCGTAGAGGACATTGCTCGCTCTGGACGACTGGTTAACAAAAGACTAATGCCTTGCTTCTTATCCCTTTAGCATTTATCGTCCCAGGTATAACTATGGTAACAGTTCAAAAATTTTGCATAACTTGATTCCATTGACATTTTGGTAAGTTCATAATAATAATGGAAATAATGTCCTTAAAAATTTACAATGCCATTAAATGGTCTCGAGAACAATGAATATCGGAGCTAAAGCATCTTTCTTTACACTCATTTTTCCCGTCGCCGAAAATGGCATCAAACGTCGCCTACTTTAAAAAAAAATTTACATATGACGAAGAAAACGTATACGTGGCTTTAAAAGAAAACTTGATGTCAAACACGAGCCATTTTCCTGGCAAAGTTTGAGATTTTGAAGCAAAATTATAACCTGACGTTTAAAGGATGTAATGTATCAAATGAATTAGTTTTCATGTCTTCTTTAGGACCTTTATGTTTAAAACACAGCATGACATATTTTGATCGTTTCTCAAATTTGACCCGAAATTCACTGAAGCGTGACGATCCCTTACGAGAGGGTAACATACTTAAATGACCTCAAAACCACAAATGGCACTTGACGACTTCTTCAACTAAGCTCTTCAAAACTTGGCTAGGCCACTATATTTTATTAGCAAATATAACTAACTTCACTATTGCTGTTTCTTATAACTCTTTGCAACTAATTTTTATTTATTGAAGTATTGAAGTAACCAAATGTATCAAGACTTAAAAATTCTAGTGAATGTTGACACGAAACAAGTAAATTTGAACTGTCAACTTGGTATGCATTCAATCAATGACTTGGTATATCCATTCCCTGCAGGCAAGGCTGGACATACTTAGACGGCTGTTTAAGTTTCAGCAATTCGTAGTTACCCGTGCGTGTAGTTTTTATTACATTTCGAAAAAAGTAACATTGACACCATGCATCCTCTTCTATTAAATTGCACTTCGGACCTATATTTGAAACACGAAGATTTCAAAAATCCGTATGAAATTTTGTGAAAGAATTTCTATATTATTTATTATTATTAGGGCCTATTATATATATATATCAACTCTTTGACTATTTTTAATTGAATAATAACTGGTTTTCTGTATGGACACACAGTGGCTTTACTTAAAATTAAAAGAACATTGACATCCCTATTGTCATGATTGTACCACTTTCACTTCAAACATTGTTTTTTTTAAGAAGGTATTGACAGAAAAATTGATGCACAAATTTTATGATCAACTGTAACCATTTTAACCGGCACCGTCCCCATAGCTTAACTAATCACTTTATTTGGTTTTTATTCTGGATTTCTTGGAAGACTAAATTATCGTTAAAACCATACAAATTATTACATTTCATGGGATTATTGAAAAGATATGACAAAAATTGTTGCATAAATTATTCTTAATATAACAAAATCACATTTGTTAGGTGCACAAATTAAAGACCATGCTCATATACTAAAATCAGGCAGCGATTTGTGTTAAACTGGTCGCTAGCAAATGCCCAGCGGCAAGTTGAGATATGTAGTTTCAGTAATTAAAATATCATTTTTGTATTTCGTTAAATTTTCAACTGCATGGACTCTGATAACCCGGGGCACTGTAATTAAGACTTTCATATCACACGTGTTCAGCTACATTTAAAAAGTACCCTAATCGAAGATTTCCCACCCAGAAAACAATATACCACAAGTATATATTGATTTGACCAGTGATTTTTATATCCTAAACAGTGATTTTCTTTGTTGTTATTTTATACCCTATAAGCAAGTACGACAATTTTTAATCCTATGCACGCATTTCCCCCCTCTTTTTGGTAAACTTAACAAAAGTTTTAATCTACATCAGATCGAGTATAATATTCTATGATTCTGAAGGAAATTAAAATCAGAAATGGATTTGTGCAAATTAACGGAAAATTCCTCCTTTTCATGATTGAAGACAACCCTTTTTGCGTATTAGATATGCGATATTCCTTTTTTTTTCGAACGTTGGCTGTTTTCGGTAATATTATACTTATCGCAATACCAGGTATCACGTTCAGCCGTGAAAAAAACCTCGTAATTACTCATGTTTGTGGACACAAATGATGAACAAGTCTAAGCTGATAAACATTCTTTTTTATCTTGCATTATATAAAACGTCAATTTTGGCAGTTGTATACAAACACAATAAATAATAATGTAAATATAATCACAATACTTTTGTAATCTTATTTTTTAAAACTAAAAGTAATAGTTTCAAATCTGCGCCATTTACATGATATGTAACCATCGTTGTTTTGTTTTATTTCCAGCCATGACAGTATCAGGTTACCGTAATAATCAATGGAAACAATGTTACTTGGTCACGTCTTCTTTAACTACGCACGTGTGTAATAACCCTGCCCTCAATTTCCGATATAACATGTTTGCTGTATCTCGAATTTCTAACCTATACACCTCAGAGTTTGCTGCGATCTATACGGAATTGATTGTTACGACATTAATTATATAACTAGAACAACGAGCTAGATTGTTGGAGTTATGTAAGGCTGCTTGATCGTCGTGAATCAAGTTCTGCTCTGGCAAAATGATCGGACGCTAAAAATAATGTATTCTTTCACAAAAAGAGATTAACTTAAATCAGGTTGATTTTAATTCCATTTGTAAAAAATGTCAAAAATTTAAATAAAGGTATAAAACTCTTACAATCAACCTATCCAATGTATTTGTATTAAAATGGAGAAAAAGTAATTAAATCTTCTCTATTTTCAATTCAAATTGAAGGCGTTGATTTGCAAAGTCATCAGTTGCGACTTTCAGCTATTAACCCTTGTCCTCCGAAGAGGGCTGGGTTGTTGCAACCCCGCCAAAGGTTTTTCCCCCGCTTCATAAAAACGCAAAATCAACCGGCCCCAGGCATCTAGGTAATCCCTTTTAATCCTTTGCGGTCATTTTGATAAAAAAACTAGAGGGGTACCACCTAAGGTGGGGTTAGGGCAGGCCGTCAAAGTTGGGGTGTAGGGGGGGGGTGTGATCTCAGAAATTTTTAGGTCGCCATTTTGAAAAATGTATGCATGCTATGAGACTCAAACTCAAACTTGTAAGACATGTTAGAATCATCATTTTCCTTCTTTATTAGCAAAACTCTGATGAAAAATCCTTTATTTAGAACTTTTATAGCAACATTTCGATTTTGGCCATTTTGCCATAATGCAATTTTGCCTGGTTTTCCAATCCGAAAGTACTATATGACGTCATAATTACGTAATGCCTTGGCCGATATTAATGTTCTTGGTATCGTTGGATAGGGGAGGATCATACATATCTAAATAGCATAACTAAGTTCATAGGGGATTCCGTTTTAAAATATTAAGGGGGTTGCAACAACCCCCCTCGGAGGACGTGTTACAAAAATAGCTAAGGAGGACACGGGTTAAACTTCGTGGGAGCAGGTTTTCCAAATGTACAAATGACAAAGCTTATTAGATTTTATTACACCATTGCCATATATAATGTTCAATGTAACATTGCATTCTTAATTAAAACTCTTAGGGAACCTATGACATGGGAGGATGGCATTTGGACTCACACAGTGGGTTACACAGGTGTACACGTGTGTTTGTTCCTTGATCAACATGAACAATAATACATTTGAGGCACAATCTTTTCTATTGAAACATTATAAATATGACTTGTATTTTGCAGTTTTCAATATAACATTTCGGGGAAAACAAGGAAACAATGTTAAATGTGAAACAATTACCGTTTTTCATCATTATCCATATTATAAATTATAAATATCAAACTCTGATAAAGAAAGAAAGAAAGAGTTTTTTAGGCTGATGGCCACGGATAACCCAAGAAAGCCTCTAATGAAGCTTATTTCCATTGGGGTCCTAGATCTTTCTTTAATATTCAGTTTTAGTACAGGAGGAAAACCGGAGGACCCGGAGAAAAACCTGCGGAAGCGAGCATGGACTGAAAACCAAATGCACATAAAGCGCCGGGCACGGGGCTCGAACCCGGGACCTCATTGGTGCAAGGCGAGGTAACTAACGCTGCGCCAACCCGCTTCCCCATATGTACCAAAATCTAGCCTTAGTATTTTTAATGATATCTGAAATATTATTTTTAACCTTTCCTGTACAGCTTTTCTTTTTTTATCGAAAAAGGAAGGAAGAAAGAAACAGAAAGAGAGGTTATAATTTCCTCAACATCTTCCAAGCTTTTTGAAATTGTGGTACCAAAGTGTTGCTCATATTTTTCCTCATAACCCATGTGAAATTTCACGGCTTAGTTATGTTTTGTTTTTGAGGTATGTATGAAAATGTGTCTTATTATGGTAAACATAATTAATTGTACACACTAACATAATCGGCAGCTCTGAAATACAAAAATTGTCCATAAAATCAAAAGGGTTTGGCCGACTTAGCTAAAATTTGAAAATTTGACCTCTTCAGTGATCAATTTTCATATGTCATTTTTTAGATTCTTTTTAATTTTGAGAAATTAGACCAACCTCCTTTAACGAATTCTTAAAAAAAGAAAAGCTACTCGAAAAAAAAAAACATATATGTTCAATAGCGTAGCTTTTTAGCTTTTATTGAACTATTGCAATATCGTATAGTGCTTAATTAAGATCGCATTCTTAATTATACCTCACAGGTAAGCTAGGACATGGGAGCATGTCAATTGGACTCACACAGTGAGTAACACAGGTATAATGTGTCTATGTTCTTGATCAACATGAACAATAATAATTTGAGGCATACTCTTTTCGATGGCAGCATTATGAACAATACTTGTATTTCGTAGTTTGAATACAATATTTTGGGAAAACAAGGAAAAAATGCTAGGATGTAAAATAATTATCATTTCCCATTGTTATGCATAGTATAAAATATAAACATCATAAATAAAGCAACTTAGCAAGTAGTAGAGGACTGTTGAGTACAGCGACGTTTAATGCCTAGAAGTTTCAAGTAGTCTATGACATGGTTTGGTAAGGGATGTGTAGGCGTTTTGAAGACAAATGTTCATCAGGAGATTAATTAATGTCTTGATAGTCAAGATATCCGTTGACCTCTTTCTCTCAGTAACATTAACATGAGGACCTGGGTTCGGGGTGTTTTTCTAGGTTAAATCTATGCTAGTCCCTTTAAGAGCGTGTTTTCTTTAATCTAAGTACCTTTTGTCATTGTAGTTTATCAATGTGTTTTTTTAAACAATAATCAGTCTAAGATCTTAACTAATTGAACTCTGATATGAATTCCTTATCTTGCAAAAACTTTTGTGTTTGAGGATGTTACCTTTTTGGCAGTTAAAAAGTAGTTGTAATAGAACTTCCAAAAATGAATTTCGGGAAAAAAGGATTAAAAAATCTGCACCTTTCAAATGTTTTCAAGGGTCGTTTATTTATTACCAGCCACGAGACTATCAAGTTATTAAAGGAAATAATGTTACTTGGTCTTCTATAACTACTCACATGCATGCTAACAAAATCTTCAATTTTTGATAAGATGTGTTTGCTGTATCTATAATTTCTAACCTATGCCCTTTAAAGCTTGCAGCGATCTATTTGTTATAGTTTGTTACGATATGACTTATATAACTAGAACAACGATGTTCAATAGTGAAAATGTCCACGTAATGGTTTTTCTAACGTGGTATCAATTGAATCATCAAAACCATTTCACCTTATACTAACAGCATTTGCAGTCAATGACCAAAGCCGAAGACCTATCTACACATATTTTTTTTTAAACAGCGCTCGGGTCGACGAGTAAGTGTGTAAAGTGGTTTGCATAGGTTCACAACATGAAGGCGCCGCTGGGGTTCGAACTTGTTCCGTTAGACCACATGCGTCCACAAATTTGCTATGTGTTATGCTACATATAAGTTATATAGCTAAATCACTGTGTGGATTTCTTAATTTATGCATGCAAATTAAGCATATTTCTATTACTTGAATTTTCCTGACTTTTAGACATACTCTTGGGATTTTAAAGATATCTTTAGAATCTATTTCAGTTTTGCGCCTAATTAATGTATCTTTCTTTTATTTATCAATGTACTAATATAATAGCCTCCTCTATCTAAGAATGGATTCTAAGTGATGATGATGATGATGAACATATGGCACAAGTGTGTTGAATCTGTCCAGTCGATTTTAGGAATGTTGAGTATGGCTTCTTGTTTGTCCTTTCCCGTAGGCAACTGTAATACCAAGACGACTTATTAAATGAAAATTTGGTTAGTGAACTCCGGGAGAGATCAGTGCGTATTTTACTAAAGTGCTGATCTTAAAGAGGGATAAGTCCTTCCTACAATACGTACGGTCAGTATTTTTTGCCCATGTAGCTATCTTAAACAATCAAAACATCCTTCAAATTATTTTATCATTTTGGAAAATATGTCATCTCTAATAAACTAGTTTGATTATTTAAACAATTAATTCATAATCCCTGTGAAATGCAAGTTTTCACTTATAAACTTGGTCATCCTCCAACCATTGCAATTTAGTTTTGTTATTAATCTCATTGTTTGCCTGGATATTGCTTTCAACAGAGCCTCCAGTTACAGTTTTAGTTTAATTTTTCTAAGTACAAATCAAAGAATGTTAAAAATATTTACACAGCTTAAATACAAAGAAAGAGAATACATTTTTTAACAAAGAAAGATAAATGTAATTGGAAGGATGGTCAATAAAGAGCAAAAGCTAGAGTAACCGTATATAACCTCCAAAAGCCAAAGTAATTGTTTAATTGTATTTTTTTTCCTCTTTAAAAAAATCTAAGAGCAATAATCAGCTTACTGCTATTAAATTGTCGTATTGGGAAAAAACTTAATTATTAACCTTTCATTTTATTGACCTATTACCTTTCATGTGAGTAATTCTTCGGCAATTTTGAGAAATGAAAGGCTGTTCTTACGAACCTGATTTTGGTCTCAATAAATAACAATAGGACAAACATTCTTTAACTTAGTGAGTGTCATTTTAGCAACAGAAAAAAAAAATCTTTCTCTTTAGTTTTATGGGATTCGTATAAAATATACGAATTCTAATCTTAATGCCTTTGAATAATAGATAATTTAGACGCACGCAATTGTTTGCGTTTCTTTATTGGCTTACTTAAAAAATGAATAACCGTTTTTAAACCATAGTACAGAACCGTACATCATTTTTATAAGGTAATGTTACTTTTCAAAAATGTGAAATATGTAAGCTAGGTCTGTTCATAATATGATAAGTAGATGATTTGTGTTTAATTGGTTGCGGACACATACGCAGCTGCTGAGCTTAGTATTCAATATCAGTAATTAAAATAGCAGTTCTGTTTCTCATTAATTTCCGAACTGCTTGAACTCTGATATGCTTTCCTTTTTCGCACAA
>JXSR01S001336.1:55344-82629 GCA_000969725.1 Ophiothrix spiculata
GATGATTTGTGTTTAATTGGTTGCGGACACATACGCAGCTGCTGAGCTTAGTATTCAATATCAGTAATTAAAATAGCAGTTCTGTTTCTCATTAACTGCTTGAACTCTGATATACTTTCCTTTTAGCACAATTTCATTTAAACCGTCAATTTTGGTAATTGTAAAAGACAAAATGCTTAAGAAAGAAGTTGCTTGAACTTTATCAATTAAGTTTCTTTACCCAAGAAGCTCTCAGACAGATTTTGTGATAGATGGTACAATAAATATGTTTATTGTATAATTTCTATTGTTAATGTATTATCTAATGATAATTGTGATTTGATATGGAAAGTTAATAATGTCACCAATCCAAATTTTGTTGAATGAAATATATTTTCTGATTATATTATCTAGCCTTTGTTAATTTAGTAATGGAGACGTGTTGCCCCAAATGTTTGGTAGCATAATACAAAATATATGGACCGGGCCTTCTCCGCAAATAAGGTTAATCAAAAATGATGCTTTAGAAAGCACGACCTTAATGTTTTCTGATCTATTTCATTTTCATGAGACATTTATTCGTTAATTTACATTTTCCTCTGATGCTTCAAATTGTTAACAAAAATTAATTCCAAAATATCTGCACCTTTCCATTGTTTACAATGTTCTTTTATTGAGTCTGATGGAAAACCAACTTTCGTGTTTTTGTAATACTATTTTAATACTGAAGCGGTGTTAAATTAGCAAAGTCGGACATTACTATTGACTATTTAGTGATTCATGAATTACAACTCATTAAACTAACATAATCAGCTATTTTAACCAAGAATATATAAATTTCCCAGCGAAATCCAAGTAATTTTCTTCGATTGGATGTACACGCCGAGTATGCCATATCTAAAAATAATGACAAACCAATACATGTTTTTAAGCGTCTTTAAGTTTAAGAAATTTAAACATTGCACAACCTTATATGAAATAGAAAACATAAAATGGTACAGTTATGTTTGAGTTTCTCTTTTAGGAAAACATGAACAGTTTGTAATTTACAGAAGAACTATTTTATCTGTTTATATTTTGACGTTATATCATAAAGTTTTAGACAGTTTAAAGTGTTGTATCTCTCAAAATTAATTTTATAGATTCATCTTTACAAATGTCCTGATGAAGTTCGTTACGTATAGACATTGTACTTAACGTTTTCTTATCCATTACTGCACACCATTTCATTCTTCAAAAGACTGTTCAATGACTGTGGACATATGAAGATTAAATACGCATCTACACTTAAATAACAGCAACTCTTAATTATCTTGTCAATCTTGGATTAACCATACCTCATTATGCAAAACCATATTTTTCCAATCGGATCGTTCAATTTGTGGGTCAATGAAACAAATAGAGTTATTTTATCTGGCCATATTAGATGAATAACCTTTAATACTCATATGTCATTTAACCTTATTGAAATTAACCAACAGAACAAAATAACATAAAAAAACCCATGTAATATAATCAGGAATGACTTAAAATTATTCGAGGATTGTCTTTTCTTCTTCTGTTGAAGTAGAATAAGATAACAGTAACAATAAAATCGTCTTGAGAACTATACATTTTACCCAGAAACATTACAGTAAGGGACACATCTGTATGCACGCAAAGGTGCTTTGCGCAATTAACAAAGTCGATAAGCTTAGACAGAAATCTTCACATATGAATGATGGATATATTTACCTAACCCAGATGAAACAGAGGAAACTTACTAATTTATTCTAGTATCATCCTATATAGGAATTTGCGTTAAAAAATTTAGTAATATTATCGTACACAGAAGCATAATTATAACATAACATACAGCATAGAAATAACAATGAAACAGGCATGTCTTATGATCATACATTTCTTAGATTAAAAATGTTGATAAAATGGGCATATTACACAGCTGTACCTTGGATTGTAATTTGATTGAACTGCAAATCATGCAATGATGAAGGTTTTTTCTAATTGAAAAGTGTTTTTTTTTTCAAAACTCAACGGCTGCCGGCAAGCCAGATTTTGTAACCTAAGTTCTTCATCAAGATTGTTCTGACGCATATTTTACCTCATATTGCAGGGGCGGGGCTTCCGTATCCTAACTACGATCAGATGGTTCCAGTTCACTGTCCTTAAGGGACATTATAGAATAGTTATAAAAAAGATTTTTCCAAATCTCACTCACAGGGATTAAGCATGAATTAACTTATTGTGTGTGTGCATTGCAGTGCTAGTATGAATTTTTGATCAATATGGCATACATTTGGGTCATTTGCACTGAGCTTTGATAACAAATTCAACTCACAAAATCATTAGTATTATAGATTCATAATCTTTGCAAATATATCATGTGGCAGCTATTAACTAAGTGAGTTTTGGAAAAACAGTCTTCACTTGTTAATGGCTCTTCTTTTCATCTTGGTTGTTATTGGTACCACAAAATGAGACATGTGTAAGTTCAGACAAGTGCCCTCTTTTGATATCACGGAGCACATTCTTTCTAGAATTGCCTTTGATTTGTATCTCCTAGTGCCAAATGAAAAAAAAAGAAGAAAGAATGGCATATTGTACTGTATAATATATCATTTGACAATCATACCGCAGGTCGCATAATTTCCCTTTCCCCTCTACGATTTTAATCAGTGAAATTTTTAATCGGCCGTGCTGTTGATGTTTAACATTAATATTAATGAGTCCGACAAATATTTTTAAAAGTCCTATAAAATCGAAATGTAGATTTGAAAAACAAAACATGTTGCATATTTATGTATAAATATTGTTTAAATATAATGCAACTACATTTTTCGAAATATGTGTGACATTTCATGCAATTTTACTGGCAAATTATTTCACGCGATGAACGTTCAAAATATGCCAGTGATTTGTTTCTATAAATATTAATTCAGTGTAAAATATATATTTATGCCGACACGTTTATAGCAAAATCTAAAATTTAAAACAAAATTGATGTACCGGTTCCTTTGTTTGCCTCTTGACACTGAAAATCAAAACTGAATTGCCTGGAATTTCAATACTATTGCGCATGCGTAACCAAACAGAATGGGTATAATCTTAAATTCCCTTTATAGACATTGTCAGCTCGCGTGGTCCAGCGGTTATTGAGCAGGATTCTAATTCTGAAGATCGTGGAATCGTGGGTTCGAGTCCTGTCACAGTCGTTTTGATATTTTTTTTTGCGAAGTGTTTTGGTTTTTCTTCAATTTTTAACAGTCACGAATGAAATTCTCAAATTGTTGACATAATCTATATTAAAAAACCCAAAGGTTACTTTTTATCCAGAAAAATGTATTTCTTATTCACTACATTTCACATGAAATGCATTTTATTTCAACGCAGCGAGCTGGCAGCGGTGCAATTCAAAACATTAGCTGTGAGCCCTGATCAATGCACACTGCTGACGTCTGAGGATGACCCGTTGGGACAAAAGGTAGTTGTTATCGAAATTTGGATGCCTAGTTATCGCAATACAAATCGCAAGCAAGTATGAAGAGCCGATATTAGGTACCTTTCGTACATCACATCAATGTATATGTTTCCTCTTGTTATTTCTTCAATTTTCAACCCTTACAGACAAAATATATATTACAACATTTCATCAATCTGAGTTTTCATATTTTTACTAACAGAATCGATCCAATTGACGACGTTTTATCTTCTAAAACAAGATTGATGTAGGGGTTCAAATTTGGTTGCTTAAAAATTCTCAAAATCGTTGATTTTTATAGAAAATGCAATATACTGCTTCTTTTTTTTTTCAACAGCAAAAAAATTCACATGCATTAAAAAATATGAAATTATATTCCCTTGGAGTAAAAAAGCACGACTTCGTTGTTTTTTTGGTCTATTACATGTTCATAAGAATTGTATAAGTTAATTTGTATTACTTTTGCTAGAAGAAAGTAATTCTTAAAATTGGTTCCGCAATTTTATATTAAAAAAGTATGCACCTTTTCCATGTTCGCAAGGGTCATTTCTTTTTATTTCAAGGCATGTTAGTATCAAGTTCCATTTCAGATAATGTTACTTGGTCACGTCTTCTTCAACTATGTGTGTAATAACCCAGCCCTCAATATTTTGATAGAATGAGTTTGCTATGTCTCGAATTTCTAACCTATGTCCATCAATAACGGCAACGATCTATATGTTATTGATTGTTACGATATAAAATATGCAACTACAACGTCGAAGTTCCTTAGTTTGATTGCGTGTGTTGTATAAGGATGCTTGATCGTTATATTATATATGAAGGTATGTATTGTTATTTCATATTGAATCATGTTTTAACGTAACACGTGTTGCACTATACTCTAAAAGTCTGTGCATTGTTTTTTAAAAGTCCAGTAAAGATAAGGAAAAGACTCTGCTCAATGCCATTGCAGATTATGTAATTATCCACAAAATAATCAGTACTCGGTGAGAAAAATGGACTCAATGAGAAGTTTGTAACAAAAATACACCAAGCATTATCTATATCCTTTCTTGTGTTGACATTGTTTTAAAGCACCATATACATCACCAGGTAAACTAAAGTGTTGCAAATCGTATTTGGAAGTTTTTGCTTAAAGTTATTATACCTTACTTTAAGTGATATTGATTGTGGACACGAAACTGTTGAATCTGACCCGTCGATCCATGGCTGGCCAGTGGCATGGTACTTGTTTTGTCGTATCCTGGAGGCGACACGTCACATCTAGACGGCTTTAAATGACAACATAGCACACTATATATGACTAAAATTTCAAGATCCACAGAGGTTTTTCTAATGTTTATAAGTGCATTTCGTAAATGAGGTTTATCTAAAGCAGCAATCAAAACATACTTCTTCATATTATCTTGAAATATTGAACCACCTTTGAGCTTGATTTTGTTGTCACTAAATATCTAGAATCCCGCCATAGTCTTAAATGCATCTCGGTTAAAATAGTGGTTTATAATCTTACTTAATCAGAATAATAAATAGTAAGGTTATTATCATACTTCATGATTAATGATGTAAATGTAACTTAAACTATACTATATCATATGTGTTGGGAACGTTAATGTTGATACTACAATTGAAGAGTGTAGTCAAAGATGTTTCTATGTTACATTTTGGCCAAAATATCTATGTTACATTTTGGCCAAAATAAGTTTTTTGGCAAATGTTTTAAGCAACAAATTGGTTGACTGACTCAACCGGAAGTGGTTTTCACGCTTGATTGACTTTTAGGTCAAATTTAAAAATGTTCAAAATACGCACGGTTGGTCATAAAGTTGGAATAAAAATATTGTTTTTTTCTCTTTCTACCTCAAAGAGGTTTAGCTATTGCCTTTATTCTTAGTTCTTATTCTTTTCTCACATGTTCTCTAAAACAATATATATTTTGACATGATTTTTTGACATAGCTTGTTGGGGTTTTTTAAGTACCATACATATTTTATTCTTAAAATTCTTCATTCCAATGAGCATGCAATCTTGCAATTGCTTTGTCTGAATTTCTGCTCTTAATTTTTTTTAGACATGGTGGCAAGATCATACAAATTTGTACTTGCCTGCATAAATAACAAAGTAATTGGAGATATTTTTAGTCTCATTATATATGATCTTTGTAAACAGCAAAGGCTGTTAGTTCAATCATAATATTTGCAAATACATAAGGTTTTTGTTTGATATTCCATCCAATAATAATTTTGTCAAGTTGTATTTAAAATTGATTATGTTCTGTAGCATGGATAATAAAATATGAAAAGTTAGACCAAAACTGCTTGTTATATTTGCATGTTATAAAAAAGTGAGTGAGATCGTCTATTTGGCTGCAGAAATTGCAGCTGCTGGAATTGCTAAGTTTCCATATATGCAAATTCCTGTTACAACAAATTAAGTTTTACAAAACATTGAATTGAAATTGTCCTATTTTGTTATTTATTCTATTACGTAGATTGAATCTAAAGATATCAGACCAGTTATCAGTAGTTATCCCGTGCCTATACCAATATTGTATGCATGTGGCATTTGATACTGTTTTGTTAAGTATATTATAAATAGTCTTGTTTGGGAGAACATTAAGATGTTTTTGTTTTTTCAGATTACTATCAATCGAAACACGTAACTTATATATATCGAACCGTTGTTGGATAAGTAATTTTCTCCGATAACTCATTTAACGTGATTATTCTGGTATATTTGACTACATGCTTCAATCTAAATATTCCTGCTTTAACCCAATGTTTGTAATAAAGCACTTTTCCCTTGTATCGAATAAGGTCATTTTCCCATATAATATCATTTTCATTTACCTTTTCATAATGTACATTGTCTTTTCTATTTTCTTGCAGTAGATACAAGGCTTTGAGGACATCTTGATAGAATAATGGAATCGTATTATGGTTGAAAAAATAAGCAATATCATTTTGTTTACAATTAAGTTCGAGTAAAACATTTAATCTCCCGTAGGGTTCAAATCAATGATTTATGATTTTGTTCCAAACACTATTTTTATTTTCCAACATTCTAGATATCCACTTAATTTTTAAAGAGTCAATTTGACTTCTGATATTTATCATTTGTAAACCCCCTTCTTCCAGTTGCTTAGAAACTATATTTCTTGTAACCTTTTCTTAAGCTGAACCCCCAAAAAACCATAGATAAGTTTGTTTACCTCTTTAATAATGTAGTCAGGGACTTGAATGCAGGCAGCATTATACATATAACATTTGAGAAACTGCTAGAGTTTTTACAATTGCAATTTTACCATAATAGTTTAGCTTTCCAACTCTCCAGCGGCTTAATATGTTTCGTAACTTGGTAACTTTTGGTTTCCAATTTAAATTTTCTACTAGATTTTTGTCTTTACCGAAATAAATACCGAGATTTTTGACGGGTTCATCAGTCTACCTTATCAGATCTTTGCATATTAAATCGTTAAAACTTCCTAAGTAAATGCCTTCTGTTTTTGCTTTATTCATAACAATTCCTGATACATTACTAAATCTGTCTATTTCATTCAGCACTAGTTTAGCTGATGTCATATTATCAACAAAAATATATCAGCTTTCTTACTGTATCATGTTTTTGTACATCCAAATTACCATTTTCAGTTTAGTCAAGTACCAAACTATGTCGCGTTACTTTTTGGTGGTATTTTAGTATCATCTGACATTTGTGCGATCTTAACTTCTAAAGTAGGATCGTCATTTATTTTAAAACCTTATATAGTTTGACTACTTTTTATATTCAAGGACATAAACTCTACCGATATTACAAATAATAGTACAGATAATGGACAACCTTGTCTTATACCTCGCTTAATTTCAAATGAGTTAGATTTAAACCCATTCACTGCTGTGCAACTTTTGATGTTTTTTGTATATAGTTTTGACCTAGTTGATAAATGTTTCTCCAAATCCAAATTTAGCAAGACATTTCAATAAAAAGGGTATTTTAATAGAATCGAAAGCCTTTTGAAATTTTACACATATAAAAGCAGCGTTGTTATCATGGTCTTTACAACACGTAAGCACATCTTCAATAAGTCTTATATTTTTGCCAATAAAACGATCTTTAATATAACCACATTGGTCTTCACTGATAATGTTTTTTATAACTTGTTGTAGTCTCTTTGACAGAACGGCCGTGCATATTTTATAATCATAGTTCAACAAAGTAATAGGTCTATAGTTGTCAAGATTGTCTTTTTCCTTCTTTTTATGAAGCAATTTAATAATACCACGTTTTTGTGTAAATGTCATTTCACCCGTTAAAAGACTCTCATTTAGTGAATCGATAACTAGATACTTGTTCTTATCCCAAAATGTTTTGTAAAATTCTGGCGTGAGGCCATCACAGCCAGATGATCTACTGTCTTTGAATTGTTTTAATACATAGGAACACTCATTTAAGGTCAAAGGACCTTCACATAAAACACAGTCGTCGCCTAGTTGACCTGTTTCAGTGTTGTTTACATAACTATCAATTTTATCACTATCAATATTTTTTAGAAGAGCACAGTTTTCCATAATAATCAACAGCTTTACTTAAAAGCTCGTCAGTTGTTGTTAACCATTTACCTTTCTTAGTTTTGAGTTCAACAATTGAATTTTCAACATTATGTTTTTCTAAACACATGAAGTATCCAGAATTAGTTTATCCTTCTTCATACCATTTTACACGTGATCTAACAATTGCGACATTAGTAAATCGTTTGTACACCTTTTCTAATATTTGTTTGGTATCTGTAAATAATGTTTTAAAACGTGATTCACCATTACCGATTTTTTCTTCAAGACTTTCAACCTCTTTTTCTAATTCGGCAACTACATTTCGTCTTACATATGCTTTTTCTTTACAATATTTGATACTAAACTCCTTTGTTCTTGTCTTACATGTTTCCCAACTTTGCTGTTTAGAAAGCTTAGCATTTTTACAAAATTGTATGCATGACTTAATAACATTATTGATTTTTAATTTGTATGTTTCATCACCTGTAAGGGAGGAATTACATTTCCAATACCCGGGCCATTTTTGTGTTGATCAATTTTTATTCTTAAATAAACTGCCTAATGATCAAATTTGATTGAGGGTCTTATATCTGTAGATACAACGGTTTTAATCAAATATTTCTGTAACAACCAGTAATCTAGTCTTGAATGTAACTTTGGAGAGAATGCTGACGCCATGTGAACTGTCTTTTATTTGGCCAATGATTTCTTCAAATATCAACCAATTTGCAATGGTTCATGAATTTTGTTAGATATTTACTCTCTACGTTTTTATTTTTTATATGTTTCGTATCTTTTATTTTGTTTTGAACACAGTTTAAATCTCCTCCGATTATTAAAGAATGGGTTACATTTCTTTTTATCCCAAAGAAAGTTTTTCTAAAGAAGAGTTCTCTCTCTTTGTAGTTGGTGGGTGCATATAAGTTGATCAAAGTAAAGGGAAGCTTATTAATCTTAACATTTAATAACATCTTTCTTCCATCTTCAGCAATACGTTTGTTTATGATTTTCAAATTAAGTTTCTTTTTTTTATAAATAATTGATATACCTCTGCTACCATAGGAACTAAACATTTCCATATCCCATTCATGTTTCTAATTATTTGTCGAAATATATTTCCTGAAGAAAACATATATCGGCTTTTTGATTACATATCCAATTGTGAGTAATCATGCGTTTTTGTTTGTTTCTTAGCCCTCTTACATTGAGAGAGACTAAGTTGATACAATTATTGTCACTATTCATTGTAGATTTAGAAAACAATCAACATTTTTGTGAAAAAAATATACAGTTTTGAGTTGCTTATAAAAGCTAAATATACTGTCAAAGTTCTTATGAAGAACAAATCTAAAAATGCTTCCATGGGAAGACTACAACTATTGTTCTTTTTTTTCAATGTTTTTTTTTAAATGTTTTTTTTGTCCTTTTCTTCTTTTTTTGTGTACACATATGGATATGACAATCTATCAAAATATTCTACGTTTTGTTCTACAGATTTGTACATAAAAACTCACATGTTTTCCTTTTTCTTTCTTTCTCGATTGTCTATTTTCCCCTTCATTTTCTTGAACGTCCACCTCTGCCTCTTCTTTTTGGACTCGCAGGCTTTTGCTTCCTTTTTCGTCCTTTTTCTGGTGAAGGTGTTTGAGCGCTCATATTGAAAGATCGTTTTCCTTTTGAACTGATTCTTCTGTTTCACTATAATCTTCCATTGTGTCTGAGGCTTCAGAAGCATATTCTGAGGTGTTACTTTCATAATTACTGTTCTCTGTTTCTTCATTACTCTTGATGGCAGACATATTGGTGTTCATACGATGAACACGGGGATCCGGGGTTAGTTCAAGTTTCCCAGCAGTTAACTTAAACACTCCCATGTGTTTTTGTTTACCACTTGTTTCTTTATTTTCTTTTGTATGTGGTACTGGAAGTTGTTAAACTTGGTTGTGTTCTTGGAATAAAAATATTGTTACCACTTTTTTATGTAAAGGTCAATTTATAGGGTTGTGGTGAACGTGGAATGGTCCCTGGTGGTATATGACATTTTAAAAGGTTTTAAGAGGTTTTTATATTTTTTTTTCATATACCGCCAGAAACCACTCCACATTCACCACAGCCCTATTTTTTTTCATGTCTTTTTGTAAATCACCTGTTTATCACTCTATTATATTACAGATAAACATTCCATATGACCACTCAACTTCAGTATTGAAGTGACTCTGACCCGGGGACTTTGACCAAGGCGATAGGTTAATGCACATCTTTGGCCTCTTGGATTCAGACGCTTTTAAACTTTACATTAAGAGATAAGGATTACTGACAGAAAAACGACCTTTAAATCAATAATGCCTGGTTATGTATGTCATCCTGCATCCTGTTTAAACTGGACACACTAAGATGGCTTACTAATTCGATAGTTTCTTGTAACCTCTCATTACACGTTACTTCCCTTAAACTTTTGAACCGTTGATTTTGACATTTCACCGGTAATAAATCATCCAATATTTAGTCAACAACCCACTAAGTTACCATTTTTATGCCTTGAAGGTCAGGAATATGCCTTGAAGGTATAATTGTGTCCTTCACAACCCTCAGGTAGACCACATAGTAGTGGATGGGCTAAATATTGGATGATTTATTACCAGTGAAATGTCAAAATCAGTGGTACAAAAGTTTAAGGCAAGTAACGTGTAATGATTGATAGCTAAATAATAAATTTTGGAAGAACATTTTAAAACAAGGATGGAATATATGTCTCCTCTTATTTATCATATTACATATACTGTCTGAGCTGAATCCGCTCTTTTCATGACTTTTGAGATGGTAAGACATTTGTGGGTAAAGTAAATAATTTGATATTTCCTGAGAAAGATGAAGAACTGCCTTGTTTTGACAACATATGGTGTGTACAGGTCGGTGTGTATAAAAAACCAACACACACAGATAAATACTTTTTAGAGCACCTTTTCACCGCGCTGACACCATCGGACAAAGAAAAGGAAGGACAGAGCAACCACTGCAGAAAAATCAGGTGTTTTGTATTGTTTCCCCTGTACGGACTGTAACGGTGAAACGAAACGGACTGAGGGAGATTGGATTAAGGAACTAGACACAAGAAATGTTAACGTTTTATGAAGGGAGGACAAGCTGATTCGAATAAAAGTGAGGGAGGTAATTTATATCAAGACGTAAGTTCACCTCACCCTTAATAGAAGCAGGGCCGCCAACTTCCGAAGATTATGATTTCCTGTTGTTAACATCAAGAAGGACGCCACCAAAACGTCCATTACAATAAATCAGTCGTCAACACAGACATCAGTCGCTGGGGAGTACTGATGATCAGTCTAAAATTATATAATCCTGAAAATTCCAATCAGATCGGCAAAGAGAAGAAAAAAATGACTGACAAAAATCCACAAATTAAAGTATCATAGGAAAGGCTAGGAAAACGAACATGTTTGTCCCAACTTCCCGCGCGCACAGGCCTCTTAACATCGAGGAAAAATAGCAGGGGAAAAAACAGCTGCGAGCAAAATAACAAAAACAACAACTACAACAAAAAGAGTGACCTAAAGTGCAATTATAAATCCTGTAGTGGAAGATAATCTAATATTTCTTGGCGAGAATCCTTGAAAACAACAAATGTTATTTTCCTTTGACATGAAACGAGAGCGATCAGACATTTACATTTTATTAATTATGTTGAACTTTATAACATCAGCAAAAACATACATTATTATGATTTGTTTCTATCGCCACTTATGTTGAATACTTTCTATTTGCTTGCTGCGTTTTTATTGGGACAACCTGTATACCTTTAGTAAAAACTGCACGCACGGTTCTCTGGGTACTAATCAATTAGTAATTTAATAAACCGTCTAGTATGTCCAGTTACCTGCGGGAAAAGGCGAAAGAAAAAGCCATACATAGCTAGTCATGGATCGACAGGTCAAATTTAACATTTTAAGTGAGTCGTGTCCATAATCATTATCACTTAAAGTAGCAGTATTTTGACCGATAATACTGAAAGAGCACTTGCATGGTGTCACATGATTTTCCGTCTTCTTGAGTTGATCACAACTTTGAAGTTGTAAGGGTTGTTGTTGAATTTGTTGCTATAGATATAGATAAGTACATAATCTGCCTATGGTAATGACATATTCTTGGAAAAGAATTGCTATACAGGAAAGATTATGAAGAACGTTTCAAATACCAAGAATAGAATACATATCAGTGCTATGCAAGTGAAATATACCATATATTCACATTTTGAGAATAAAGACAAGTTTTCAGTGAACAAATGCTTCCCAGTCTTTCCTAAAATATATAATCAAAAGTAGAATATTTTATGTCTCAAATATAATACTTTTACTCGAGACGCCAAGAAGATTTGCTTATACATAGATTGTAGTTATTTAGCTTATCAGCCAGGAGGAAATCAAAAAATTGTTCTTTCATATATGACTAGTTTTTAATTTCAAATATGTCACTTTTTGTGATGTTTATTTCCGATGCTTTAGTGTGAAATTATGAACCAAGTACTTTAGGTCCCACCCAAAATTTTAGGGTAAGGGTTTATGGTTAGGGTTACTACATGTATATTTTTTCCGAAATTGTTTCCTAGGATTATTAAAAAATCGTTGTGAATTCTGTTCATTTGTTCTGTATAATTTAATTAGAATATAACTAAATTACTCAAAAAGTTGTTGACATCTATTCCTCATAAGTTGAGACCTTTTTTGAATAATAATAATAAATTGTTAAAATAACATTAATATAGCTGATAACCTCTTTTAAATTTATAAAAATCACTTGTTATATCAATAAAAACGTGATGGGGAAACACTTTAATATCATTTCCCGCTTGAAGTTCGATCCTTTACTTAACATTCCACGCATGGTTCACTGGGAAATTATCAAAATGCCATTTAATAAAGCCATCTAGAATTATGCAGTTGCCTCCGGAAAAGTGCAAACAAGAAGCCATGCATATCCAACCATGGATCTATAGGTCAAATTCAAGAACTTTTCATTATAACTTTAAGCTACAGTGTATCGATTTGTTAAGAACACGTGGGCTTTCACCAGATATCAAGACATGTAAGATTGACAACACAATTTCTGTTGTAGGTTGTGTTTTGGTTGCGTAGCATCACATTAAGAATTTGTTGTGTTGTTATCGTTGATAAGTACATAATCTGCCTATGGCATTGAGCAGATGTTTTTAAAGAAGTGCTGTACAAGACCGCAGAGTATGATGAGAAAGGATACCCCTTTTGAGGTATGATCACATCACTTGAATAGTTCAGTGTCACGTTATGCCTTAAGTTCGCCAATCCGCTCTGATAACTGAAAATACTTACTATATCTTCTGCTTTAACTTCTACCCTTTCTTGAGATGAATAATCTAATAAGGCGTCTAGGTATGTCCAGTTGCCTCAGGAAAATGGAAAAATTAGAAGATATATGTAGCCAACTATGGATCGGCATGTCAAGTTAACAGTTTCATGTCCATAATAATTATAACAGCAGTGCAATGACCAATATTATTGAAAAAGCATTTCACCAGAACAGGAATCCAAGATTAACAACATAATTGATATCGTAGCACTTGTTTTTGTTGCGTAGCATCACATTACTAATTTGTTATCATAGGGGTAGATAAGTACATAATCTGCCTTTGGCATTGAGCTGGTTTTTAAAGGGATTCTCTACAAAACAGGTAATTGAAAACGTTTCCAATGATATAAGTTACAGATTAGAGTACATACCAGTGTATCAGACTGTAGTAAACATGTAGGACCGTATTCCAGAAAGATGTTTAGCTAAACCATTGTTTAACTGAGCATCAACTGTCCAGGAATGATACGCATAATTGCAGCTTTCAAACAGAACAGTTAAATGAGTCGTACTGTTGATGAGAAATAAAACCTTGATTTAGCTAAACACCTTTCTGGAATATGGGCCGTAATATTTAAATCAATGCTAAGCATTTTTTTCAAAACTAATGTTTATACGTGTTTGTTAATAAACAGCAAATATACCAATAGGCCTATAGTTTAAAGAGTCCTTCAACACAATGAGATATGGAACAGTTATCCCAATATTTTGATGTGAAGAGACACACATTCTCGTCAGGAGAACTCCTAGATGAACTGACGGATTTACTCTCACGGTTGACGTACGTTGACCTTTATGAGTTCTTAATCGTGAAGATAGAGAATTCGCCCGATTAATGCGAGAGGCCATTCATATTAGAAACATTTTTCATCGGAACTTAACTGTCTGGAAGTACCTATAATATAATATACTCTCATACAACCTAACATTCAACGTAGGTCAACCGTGAGATCAAACTAATCCGGAATGTTTAAACTATATAAGCTCACCATAATAATTTCCTTTTTCATGTAGTTAAATATAGTTTAAGAAATCAAAATATCTCAACCAAAAAATGTCTACTACAAATCATAAATACTTATGATGATCGAACTACTCCCCGAGTCCAAATGACATTTTTCAAATAACCTGGAGGAGCCCCATTCTAAAGCCTTATCTCTCGTAACAGGTGTGGGAGTCATAGTCGTATTTTAGGCAACTCCCACAAAATATCTAAACTGCGTACAAAAACCAAGCGCTTTCAGGACAGTCCTATTCCATTTTTTATTGAATTGTTAAATGAATTATCCCCCTTTTTTACAACGACAGTGCAATATACGGGCTGATATTTCTATGGTAGCATCTGGTTCAATATGTGTGTTTTTACCAAGTGCAATATTGATCTCCCTTCTTTTATTTGGCTCAGTTTATAACTTTAATGTTTTAAAATCATGAAAATTGATGTTATAATATTTGTATATACTTTCAATATCTTTTATGTGTACTCTGTAAAATATACCAATTTGATATATAAAATTATATTGTAAAATTACATGTAATTTGAGCTTTGGGTCACGAAGTTCTTTAAATAAAATTTCCAAATGAAATGAAATGTAACTATGCAGATTAACATGGAAATGCAGACCTTTTAGAAATTAATTGAAATAATCTTAAAGATGAGATGCAATTTAAGATTTTATCTCAGGTCATTTTTTTAATAGGGTATAATATTACTGTAAAATGATTCCAAGGACTAAACGTTAAACCACGAACAATATTATGTTCCATTTACGAATCGGATATCTGGAAAAGTGGTCTCGTAAACAGAGAGGAACGATACATGTTAACCTAGATTCGGGTACTTATAAAGACTGTCACATGTGCACGAATTTTGCCATGAGCTAAAAGCACTTAATAATTAAGAGTGATGTAATAACCTTCCTAAGATACGTTTCAAAAATAAGGAAACGAATGTACGAGAGTACTTTCCTTTCAGTGCTATTGGTTTGACTTTGTTTGCCCCATGTCTAAAAAAGTACATGAGTACGACTAATATCTTGTCAAATTTCTTATCAAATGAAAATCTTAAATATTTAACATTGCAAAGTTCCCTTTTTAAGTATTGATATGATTTTGGTGATTTTTGGGGCGTCACTGTGACGTCATACAATTAACGTTTTAGTGTTTTTTTGGCATCAATTGACATGTGAGGGTCATGGCTATCCACCAGTACCCCTCACTTGATGTTTCGTCATTCGGTTTCCGAGATCGTAATGGTGGGGAGGGGTGTGTGCGGTGTGCCTACGGCTGTGAGGTGGGTCAAAAAAGGCCGTTCTTTTGTTCTGTATACAACATAACCATATATCTCTTGTGCAATATTACTAATGATATATCTTATTTAAGTAGAAGATAACTAAATTACTCTAAAAGTTGGGAATTTTATGGGGCATCTATTCATTCCTTATTAGTTGAGACTTTTTTTGAATAATAATAATATGTTAAAATAACATAGTTATAGCTGATAACCTCTTATAAGTTTATAACAATCACTTGTTATATCAAGAAAAAACACGATAGGAAAACATTCCACGCATGATTAACTGGGAAATTATCAAAATGCCATTTAATAAAGCCATCTAGAATTATGCAGTCGCCTCCGGAAAAGTGCAAAGATAGCCAGCCATGGATGTATGGGTCAAATTCAAGAACTTTTCATTGTAACTTTAAGCTACATTGTATCGATTTTTTAAGAACACTTGAGGTTTCAAAATATATCAAGACATGTAAGATTGACAACACAATTTCTGTTGTTAAAAATCTTAGGTTAAAACTAACCCTTTTCAATCCTGAAAATTACAATCAGATCGGCAAAGAGAAGAAAATTAATGAATGACCAAAATCAACAAATTTAAGTATCATAGGAAAGGCTAGATACAGAACATGTTTGTCCCAACTTCCCGCGCGCACAGGCCTCTTCACATAGAAAAAAATAGCAGGAAAAAAACAGCCGCGAGCAACAAAAAAAAAGTAGCCTAAATGCAATTATAAATCCTAGAGCGGAAGATAATCTTATATTTCTTGGCGAGAAACCTTGAAAACCACAAACGTTATTCCTTTGACATGAAACGAGAGTGATCAGACATTTACATTATTATGAATTGTGTTAAACTTTATAATATCAGCAAAAACATATATTGATATGATTTGTTTCTTTCGGCTTTTTTTTAATACTTTCTATTTACTTGCTGCGTTTTTATTGGGACAACCTGTATACATTTATATAGTAAAAATGCACGCACGGTTCTCTGGGTACAAATCAATATAGTAATTTAATAAACCGTCTAGTATGTCTAGTTACCTGCGGGAAAAGGCAAAAGAAGAAGCCATACATAGCCAGTCATGGATCGACAGGTCAAATTTAACAGTTTAAGTGAGTCGTGTCCATAATCATTATCACTTAAAGTAGCAGTATATTGACCGATATTAATAAAAGAGCACTTGCATGCTGTAGGAGTTGTTTTTGAATTTGTTGCTATAGACAGATAGATATAGATTAGTATATAATCTGCCTATGGTAATGAGCATATTCTTGGAAAAGAATTGCTATACAGGGAGGACAGATTGTGAAGAATACATATCAGTGCTATGCAAGTGAAGTATATCTATTTATTCACATTTTTAGAAAAAAGAAAAGTGTTCAAGTTATAAATGCACATTCCATGTCTTTCCTAAAATATCAAAAGTAGCATATTTTATGTCTCAAATATAATACTTTTACCTCAAAAAATCATAATGATCGAGTCGCCAAGAAGATTTGCTTATTCAAAGAATGTAGTTATTTAGCTTATCAACTAGAAGGAAATCAAACTTTTGTTCTTTCATATATGACTAGTTTTTAATTTCAAATATGTCACTTTTTGTGATGCTTACGGCCAATGCTTTGGTGAGAACTTATGGACCAAGTACTTTAGATCCCATCCAAAATGTTAGGGTAAGGGTTTAGGGTTAACGCTACAATACTTTTTCCAAATCGTATCCTAGGATTATTAAAAAAACGTTGTGAATTCTGTTCTTTTGTTCTGTATACAATATAAAGATATATCTCTTGTGCAACATTACTAATGATATATCTAAGTAAAAGATAACTAAATTTCTCAAAAAGTTATGATTTTTTGGGACATCTATTCCTCATTAGTTGAGACCTTTTTTGAATAATAATAATATGTTAAAATAACATAATTATAGCTGATAACCTTTTTTAAGTTTATAACAATCACTTGTTATATCAAGAAAAACATGAAGGGGAAACACTTTAATATCATTTCCCGCTTGAAGTTCGATCCTTTACTTAACATTCCACGCATGGTTCACTGGGAAATTGAATACGCCAGAATAAGAACATCCCAACTACAATAGCTCCCTTCTGTCAAGTTCTGTAAAATATAAATGCATACAAATCTCTGAAAATGCTTTCAAATTACTAAAAAACATTTTTATGTCTTTATCTCAAAGTGTACATTTGACCTTGTAGTTGACTTTTTTAGACATTGTTAGATAATTTTTCTAGCATATAGTTGCAGAGGGGAGCTCATGGAGTTTGGGTTTTCTTGTAATGGCTGTTTAAATATAGCAACTATGTACTATAACAATTATCTAACAATGTCTAAAAAAGTCAACTACAGGGTCAAATGCGACATTATGATTAGGATATTGACACGGAAATGCTATTTTAGTGATGTGAAAGCATTTTCAGAGATTTGTATGCAATTACATTTTATAAGTATAATTAACAGAAGGGAGCTATTGGAATTGGGATGTTCTTATTCTGGCGTATTCAATTATCAAAATGCCATTTAAAGGTACACAGTCTGATTTTAGAAATTTTAGTTTTCACTGTCATATGAAAGATCGCCACTATATAAGTTAAAATAACATAATTATAGCTGATTTTTATTGTTATATCAAGGTTAACGTGATGGGAAAACACTTATCATGTCCCGCTTTAAGTTCCATTCCTTATTTCCACGCATGATTCACTTGGAAATGATCAAAATGCCATTTAATAAAGCCATCATGAATTATGCAGTCGCCTCCGGAAAAGTGCAAATAAGAAGCCATGCATAGCCAAGTTCTCAGCCAACCATGGATCTATGAGTCAAATTCAGGAACTTTTCATTATAACTTTAAGCTACAGTTTAACGATTTTTTAAGAACACGTGGGTTTTCACCTGATATCAATTAAGACATGTAAGATTGACAACACAGTTTATGTTGTAGGTCGTGTTTTTGTTGCGTAGCATCACATTAAGAATTTGTTGATAAGTACATAATCAGCCTATGGCATTGAGCAGACCTTTCTCATAATGCTCTACAGGACCGCAGAGCATTATGAGAAAGGATATCCCTTTTGGTACCTCATCGGTAAATAAATTGTGTAGCGTCGTCTGCTAGGTTGAGAATGCCTGTTGGTAGGCAGAAAGTGACCCTTGTTGCCTAAAATTAATTCCAGAATATGTAGAAAATAATATTTTTCTCAAAATTTTACAGTTTATCATGCTAATTGGACTGTTATTAAATCATTCATGATGTAATGATTTTGTTTGTATCATTTTTGAAGAAATTTTATGACTTTCGGAGAACACAGGGTTTCTTGTCACTTGCACTATTTTCACCATGGGTATGGTCGCACTCAAAATGACGCGTGACTTTGATGCGCCGTATCTTGAAAACTTTGCCTTGACCATATATTTTTGTCCATTTTGTAGAAGAGATATGTCCATTATCTTTCAAACGAGACCAAGCACAAGGTAACCAGTCCCTTTTAAGTCGAGAAAATGGCGTTTATTGACAGGTCACTTTGCATGTAAAGTCAATGGGGACATATTTACCGGTGTGCTTCCTTTTGGAGTATGATCACATCACTTGCATGGTCCAGTATCACGTTGTGCCTTAAAGTTCGCTAATCCGCACTGATAACTGAAAACAGTTACTTTATCTTCCGCCCCCCCCCTTCCGATCTCGGAAACCGATTGACGAAACATCAAGTGTAGGGTACTGGTGGATAGCTATGACCCTCACGAGTCCATCGGTACCAAAAAAATTGAAATCGGACCTTGTATGACGTCACAGTGACGTCATAAGTGACGTCGCGTCAAAAACGCGAAAATCACCAAAAATCGCCAAAATCGTCGTTTTTCGCAATTTTTTCGAGCAAAAGTTGCAATTTTTATCAATAATGTGTGGCAAAGTATACTTGGGCATGTTCTTACTATAAATAAATCAAATAAATACAATAAAACATAGTGGAAGCAAAGTGGAAGTGTATCCTAAGAACAAAAAACACGATTTGTATGTAATTTGCATTGAAAATCAGTTTTTGGTCAGTTTTTCGGTTGACCCAGCTTGCCATTACGGAACGCCACTTCCTAACCCTAGGTCCGATTTTCACAAATATGGTCTTAAAATAAGCGCAAGACTTTAAGGAAAAAGGTCAAGAAGTTTCAGCGCGAAAAAATAACAACCGGCGGAGGTATAAAAAAAATTCCGGAGGGGGGGGGCGGATTCCGCCCCCCCCCCGGCTCTTTTAGGGTTAACTTCTACCCTTTCTCTTGAGAAGAATAATCTAATAAGGCGTCTAGGTATGTCCAGATGCCTCCGGAAAAAAGGAAAATAAGAAGCTATATGTAGTCAACCATGGATCGGTATGTCAAGTTAACAGTTTCGTGTCCACAGTAATTATAGCAGCAGTGCATTGGCCAATATTATTGAAAAAGTATTTCACCAGAACAGGAATCTAGGATTAACAACACAATTGATATTGTAGCACTTGTTTTTGTTACATAGCAACACATTACGAATTTGTTATCATAGGGGTAAATAAGTATATAATCTGCCTATGGCATTTAGCTAGTTTTTAAAGAGATTATATACAAAACAAGGCATTGAAAACGTTTCCAGTGATATAAGAGTACATCTGACTGTAGTAAACATGTAATATTTAACCCTCGTCTTCCTAAGGGGGGGGGGGGGTTCCTTCTGACGGATGATTGCCGATTGCACCAAAACGCAAAATATAGCGACCCTGAGCATTTAAATAGCTGTTTTTACATCTTTTGCGGTTATTTTGATGGGGAAAAAAATCGGGGGTACAATCTAAGGTAGAGTAATGGTAGGCCGTCAAAGTCCGTTGGTAGCCTGGTAGGGGGGTGGTTGCAACCTCGACAAAATTTAAATCATCATCCTCTTTTTTTACAACGACAGTGCAATAATAGGGCTGAGATTTCTCTGGTAGCTTCAGGTTCACTGTGTGTATTTTTACCAAGTGCAATATTGATCTCCCTTCTTTTATTTGCCTCAGTTTATAACTTTAATGTTTTAAAATCATGAAAATTGCAGTTATGAATATTTATATATACTTTCAATATCTTTTATGTGTACTCTGCATAATGTACCTATTTTATATATAAAATTCTATTGTAAAATTGCATGTAATTTGAGCTTTGGGTCACGAAGTACTTTAAATAAAAGTACCAAATGAAATAAAATGAAACTATGCTGATTAACATGGAAATCGTATCATACCTTTCCAGAAATTAATTGAAATAATCGTAAATCGAACGTGAGATGTAATTTAAGATCTTATCTCAGGTCAACAGGGTATAATATTACTGTAAAATGATTCCAAGGAGTTAAAGTTAAACCACGAACAATATTATGTTCCATTTTCGAATCGGATATCTGCACAGTGGTCTGGTAAACAGAGATGAACGATACATATTAACCTAGATTCGCGTACTAACAAACACTGCCACATGTGCACGAATTTTGCTTAGAGCTAAAAGCACTTAATAATTAAGAGTGATGTAATAACCTAGCTAAGATTTCAAAAATTAAGGAAACGAGTGTACGAGTATTTTCCTTTCAGTGCTATTGGTTGACTCTGTTTGCCCCTTGTCTAAAACAGTACGACTAATATCTTATAACTAATACATTATTTGGATTAAAAGGTAAGTGTTTTTGCAAAGTTTAAAACCTCTTCTAATGATTTCTACCACCACGTATAAGAAAATTCATTCAATACTAATATCTTATCAAATTTCTTATCAAATGAAAATCTTAAATATTTAACAATACAAAGACCGCTTTTAACTCTAAGTATTGATATGTCCCTATATGTTGTTATGATGACAAAACAATTGTCTAAGGGTAGGTTTACACTGTGACGACTTGTTGTCGAAGAAAGGAGTGAGAAAGAATATGGTCTTGAAAATCAAACCAAGATTTTCTGACGACTGGAAGCGACCTTTGCTGACGTAATGGAACGAAGGCTGGCGGTGGGTTATGAAGGGAGGAGGCCAACGAAATCTCAGTCATTTGAAAGGTATTTATTCTGAATCTTCCTGAATATTAAAACAAAGGAAACAAAAACCAGATATTTCATGCATCAAGTCACAAAGTAATTGATAGCTACTTTTGTATTTTTATTGACATAAACTTATTACACACAAGTACCCACCTCTCAAATGATGTTAAAATAACATAATTATAGCTGATAACCTCTTTTAAGTTTATAACAATCACTTGTTATATCAAGAAAAACATGATGGGAAAACACTTTAATATCATTTCTCGCTTGAAGTTCAATCCTTGTTCAATCCATTTTCCACGCATGGTTCACTGGGAAATTATCAAAATGCCATTTAAAATATATTAAAAGCCATCTAGAATTATGCAGTCGCCTCCGGAAACATGCAAACAAGAAGCCAGGCATAGCCAACCATGGATCTATGGGTCAAATTCAAGAATTTTTCATTATAACTTTAAGCTACAGTGTATCGATTGTTTTAAGGGGTGTAAGCACCTCACTCAATGTTACATTTTTGCACATTTATTTTGTACCATAACTTTTTAACAAAGCGCTTAAAGTTAATAAAAGTATACATTTCCAGAAAGGAATTTTCACAAGGAACATGATGGTGATGTTGATTTTTGACCAAAAATCACATTTTTTGAGAAAATCACGAAAAACACATTTTTGGGCCATTCAGGACCGCAGAGCATTATGAGAAAGGATATCCCTGTTGTGGTATGATCACATCACTTGCATGGTTCAGTGTCACCATGTGCTTTAAAGTTCGCGAATCAGCACTGATAACTGAAAACAGTAACTAGTTTTAACTTCTACCCTTTCTCTTGAGAGGAATAATCTAAAAAGGCGTCTAGATATGTCCAGTTGCCTCCGGAAAAAGGAAAATAAGAAGCTATATGTAGTCAACCATGGATCGGCATGTTAAGTTAACAGTTTCATGTCCACAGTAATAATAGCAGCAGTGCATTGACCAACACAATTGATATTGTAGCACTTGTTTTTGTTGCGTAGTATCACATTACGAATTTGTTATCATAGGGGTAGATAAGTATATAATCTGCCAATAGCATTGAGCTGGATTTTAAAGGGATTCTCTACAAAACAGGTCATTAAAAACGTTTCCAATGATATAAGTTACAGATTTAGAGTACATACATGTAACGGTGTGTCAGACTGTAGTAAACATGCAATATTTAAATCAATGCTAAGCATTTTCCAAAACTAAAGAATGTTCATACACAACAAAAAAATCATTGCTCAACGTAGAGTAAAAATTTAATCAACACGGCAATAAACTCGTTTTTTCAGTAATTTTTAATCAATGTTGCAAGATTAAAGGATTACTCTCCTGTTGATTAAATTGTTTAATCTATTTAAAAGAGTAAATATTTTAATCTTAAGGGTTGAGCAAAAATTAATCCATATTAGTAGGGATATCAACGAGAAAATTAAAGTTCCAATTCAATATGTTTTCATGACACATTCGAATTGTACTCTGTTTCCAAAGTAAAATGACACCAAGATCACATTTGTAGGTCAAGCGGTTCCGGAGATATTAAAGATTTTATCCGAAAAAATGGCGCAATTTGAGTTACAAATAGGAGTAATGTAGAGAAAATTACAATATAAGGAATTTACGAGCGTGTAAAAATGACAAACAAACTAAGAAACTGATTTGTTTTAAACATTTTTCTTCTACAAGTACCTGACAGTAGCTAAGCGTCCAAAAAAATCCCATGTCTCACTTCGTATTGAAAATATCCGCCCAAATTTGAGGTCGTTTGTTCAATTTCACCAAATGGACCCATTTGACAAGCTGTTACAGATATACAACGGGAGTAGGGTGAATAAACAAACTCGGCACAGCCACGACGTTAAACCAGTAAGGTACTGGAGAAAATGACAACTACAGTACCTACACTTACTCCCCTAACCTTTAAAAGTACATATATCTACAATTGGAATGATTTTTACTGCATTAGTGACATGAAAGAGTGGTGCATGTGAGTAACGGTCTGATATTGAACCAAATTCACAATTATTATGACTTATACCATCCAAAAAGACGCAAGAAAACTTGGCGTGTTTTGTAATGTCCAGCCAGTTTTCATGGTTTTGTGCCGGGAGTTTCCGGGTATACAGCTCCAAGGATTATTCCCATTGCTTGCGGGGATTTATAAAAAGAGTGTGGTAGCGTGGGGTTTGGAGGACATTTCGCGATTTCGCGAGGTGATTCATTCGCTGTTGAAAGTCAAAAAATATACCATTTTGAACACGAATATCTACCGATTGTAATGATGTAAGACACTTTTTTAGAGACGTTCTGTGTCATCCAAGGATTGCAAAAGTATTGGGAGATCTCCGACCGGGGCGGTGGTCTGGGGTTTCGATCGACTGCTGTACAGCACAAGAAGTGGTTTCCAAAAATGTCCTTCATAAATTGAACATTGGAACTATCTCCTTTAAAATAGTTGTTTACTTTTTGCCTAAAAGTGAGTGAATCACATCGCGAAGTGCGTTTTTTGTACAACGCGCTATACCGCAGAACGGGGCATAATTTGAGTTTGCATGGCGACCTCTGGTCCATTTTCACACGGAGCTGCTCATTTATGAAATATACGAACATTCAATCAACTGTAATATACTTGTTTTATGATGCAAACTAATGGGAACCCCCTCAATATTAAAAAAACTCAATTTTTTCCATTTTTAATTATTTTAAACATTATTGAACCCGTTATTGAGGAGTCTAAAGTGAAGGTACTTGAACGCAAATTTCAACCCAGCACGGATTTTTCTAAACTAATTGACATCCCTAATATTAGATTAGTTCCCTTTTTACTCCCGTGTTGAATAAAATTTCAACCTTAATCGATTATTGATTAAATGAAAGGCATGGAGATGGAAGCATTGTTAAATCTATGCATGGGGGACTACCTGAACTCATTTCTATATTCAATGGTAAATGTGTTTATAAATTTTAGTATTAAACTGCTGAACCATCAAGTTTTATTGTTCATATCAACACTGATTTGCACCTCCGGAATTACACTGCTTATTGGACTCCTTGGCCTGTCACATTTTACAAGCCAAGCATGGACTAGTACATCCCTTAAATAAATGTGGCTCAGAAGGTGCAGAAAAAATGACTCCCGAGATGACCATATTACAGCATGCAGATCGACGACACGCATACCCCAGCAAAGCCACGAAGTCTAAACAGCTAATGTCAATGAGACAAGTACAGTACAGATTAACGCTAGCATTACAATATACTGCACTGCAGTCGCTGGCTGCGTAGGTCGTCAATGGTCGATGTATGTGCCTCAAAGCCCTTTAAGCTTATCTTATAATGTTTGCTGGAGTGGACAATGCATGCTCATTTGATGGTTCAGCATTTACCAAAATTGATAATTACATTTACCTTTGAATATAGAAATAAGTCCAGGTAGTCCCCTTAGATATAACAATGCGACAATGCCTCTATCTCTGCAGGGCTCGAAGGGATCCATTTTGCGTTATGATCACGTCGTTTTTCGCGGTAAATTTTAATCTGTGAACTAGAACGTTTTGCTCCGAATTACGAATAACAGTACGGAATATGCATCAAACGATTAACAAAAGTAGCGTTTTTCCACTGTTCAGCCGAAATTTACAGTTATTCTGGCGGTAATTCAAGAAAACACGTTATTTAATTTGCTCTTCAAAGATTAAAACAGTTAGTCTTTTTTTAATCGAAACATGTTAATCGCAAAACTTTTAGTCTTTATTTTTTGCTCTGTACGTGTTTGTTGATAAACAGCAAATATACGTAGTTTAAACAGTCCTTCAACACAATGAGATACGGAATAGTGACCCCAATATTTCGATGTGAAGAGACACACATTCTCGTCAGGAGAACTCCTAGATGAACTGACGGAGTTTGCTCTCACGGTTGACCTACGTTGACCTTTAGGTCGTATGAGTTCTTATTTTAGAATTAGCCCGATTAGTGCGAGAGGTCATTTATATTAGAAAACTTTCATTGGAACTTAACTGTGAATAAGGTTTGGAAGTACCGTACCTATAGACAAATGCTCTCATACAATCTAACGTTCAACGTAATCAACCGTGAGAGCAAACCCATCCAGAATGTTCAAACTATATTATATTAGCTCACCATCACAATTTCCTTTTTCATGTAATTTAATATAATTATTATGACGCCGGATTGTATTTATCACAGCGTATAGAGGGAACTCGCTCGCAGAGAGGTACCGATGTCCTGGTTGATGTCTTCGGCTTGGTGTTCGTTAGTTCTAGCGAGTTTTTCGACACTTGGCCCTAAATAAATGTTATAACAAAACGGTGGATTTCCCATGTGTACCAAACTTAAATTAAGTTACGTTTGGCTACGCCCAACCCCGGGAGCCCAACACGGGACAAATTATCACAATACATGAAGGAAAACGCTTACACAAATCATAGGCTCATTCTTACATTTATTTTTGCTGGCCGAGCCTGAGCTCGGACCTTAGATCAGGCTCGGACAGCTTGGAGGCCAAAAGTCAAAATGACATTTGGCATGATATCTTTTTTTCCTTATTTATATTTATTTTAGCAGCAAAAACATTCATAAAAAAATCAGGGAACATAATCAATGCAGGAGCAACGGGCTATTTATGCAAAATTATAATCTCCAAAAATGCTGCAAAACAAACAAAATTAAACGAAACTATCGTTTAAACGTAGGGCTTTCAACTTTTTGCAGATGGATGTGGACATGACGTCATCTCAGACATTGAAATTGGATTGAAACCAATGTAAATATTTATTCTTTATATTATCTTTTTGCTGGTGGAACCTGAATATTGACAAATAATTTTCAAACGTCAAATCCACTAAATTTTAACGAAAATTTAAAACAATTAGGACTTATAGGTATTAAATAAATTCGTTATCATATGAATAATTGTGTATGCAGCAAAATTAGTATTACGTCTTGTTTTGCTCCTTTACGGGTGTCAAATTAATGAATGGTGATATTGGATTGCATACTCCAGCAAATAGCCACAATGCTTGTTTATTCGCGGCCTTGTCTTTTTCACAATTTAATAAAAACAAATAACATACATCACATGCATTACATCAGGAAAAACTTATAATCCCTTGTTTATACAACGGAAATTCAAAAGTTTCAGTATGCTCTTGTCTCAACCAGTTCGGGTTGGGGGGGGGGATATTTTTGTTTATAATTAAAAAGTTGAAATCACTATAAAACTACAATGAATTTGTGTAGAAGACATCATGCAGATATGTTGTCATGTATATGATGTATTGGAGATGTCTGGACGGAACCTTTGAAAAAAAAAATTGTTGAAATTTTAAAAAATTACGATTTCTTCACATTACCCACAAAAATATGTGTTAGGAACACCCTTAGAATGCAAAAAAAAACCACCAAACTTAATACAAACGACTTATTTGCAATTTTTTTCACATTACCCCAAAAAAGTACGTGTTAGGAACACCCTAGAATGCAAACAACGCAA
>JXSR01S001336.1:82804-100131 GCA_000969725.1 Ophiothrix spiculata
AATGCAAACAACGCAAGAGCTTCAGGGGGCTTCGCCCCATAACCCCCTCCAACATTAATACAAACGATTTATTTGCAAATTTCTTCACATTACCCGCAAAAATACGTGTTACGAACACCCTTAGAATACAAAAATGCTAGGGCTTCAGGGGGCTTCGCCCCTGTTCCCAATAAAGGGGCTCTGCCCACTGGACACCCGCCGGGGGCTCCGCCCCCAGGACCCCCCGCACTTCAAAATGAAATGACGCCCCTGCTTACGTCTGAATGTGTGATTTTCAACCAGCGGCGCTTGCACTTAATTTGGCGCTTTGACAAGTACTAATTGGCGCTTTGACACTCTCCAAAATCAAAGATAATACTGTACATTTGGAATACTTTGAGAAATAGGCAAGTTTGAAGCTTTCTTCTACAATTTTTTCATTTATGTGGCGCATTTATTGTAAGGACTACTTAAGACCCCCTGAATTTCAATCTACAAAGTAAAGGGGGCAATCACGATAATCGCCCAAATCTGATTTTGGCCCTTATTGGAAAAATACAAATACAAATTTTTCCCCATTCTTTTTTCCCTTCTTTTTTTTCAATCGGTAGGCCTATATTTTTGCTAAATCAGTATGCATTGAGACCTGCTTCACTGTCTGCTTTCTGATCTGCATTCTCGGCCAGCGTCGTTTTTTAAATACCTTGTTTACTCTACACACGACTTACAAATCAGCAACCTGCATTCAACTGCGATAGACCATTTTGGACAGAGCAGTCACAATACGTGACCGTGCGGCAAGGAGACTTTCTTGGTTCTACCACTAGGAGGGCGTGACGTTTGCTTATATACAGCGAAGTCACGGATGCGTTAAAGCGTGCAGTCGGCAATTACCTTGAGTAGAGTAAACTGAGGAAAATGGTACCACTCAGTCAAACAGGTAATAAGTGCCACAACATAATTTAAGAAATCAAAATATCTTAACCAAAACTGTCTACCACAAATCATAAATACTTATGATGAATGAGCTACTCCCCGCGTCCAAATGACATTTTTCAAATAACCTGGGGAGTCCTATTCTAACTGCCTTTAAACCTCATAGCAGTTTTGGGAGTCATGGTCGCATCTTAGGCAGCTCCCACAAATATCTTAACTGCGTTCAAAAACTATACAGTCCTGTTCTATTTTTTTATTGAATTGTTAAATGAACGATCCTCTTTTTTCAACGACAGTACAATATACGGGTTGTTATTTCCCTGGTAGCTTCTGGTTCACTATGCGTTTTTTTACAAAGTGCAATATTGATCTCCCTTCTTTTATTTGCCACAGTTAATAACTTTAATGTTTTAAAATCATGAAAATTTATATTATGAATATTTGTATATAATTTCCATATCTTTTATGTGTACTCTGTATAAGGCTAATGAAACTTGATTATTAGTTTCCCGTCACAATTTTTTCCAAAAAATATGAGGTCATGATTTCATTATTCATTATTTTGGAAAAATTCATTATTGTCAAAACTTTCATTTACATGGTTATTGCCTATATTGTTAATAAAAGACAGTCTTAAAACAGGTATTAATGCTTAGATCATCATTACAGACATTTTGGAACAGATTAAGAAAAAATTGGAATTTGTTTTTATGAAAAGAAATTTGCAATTTTTACAATCAATAGAAACATGAGGTAATCCTTTAATTTTCATTATTTACCGCCTCCTCTACCCTTACAACTAAGAAATACTGCTCATTATGATCAGCAGGGGATGTCAGACATTTTGAGAGTTTCAATTTTGATTATTTCCATTTCAATTTTCAGATAATTGACTTTTTAATGAAAATAATGAAAGTTTTGGTCAAATTGAAAAGGTTATGAGGGCGGGTGACGGGAAACTAATAATCAAGTTTCATTAGCCTAATGTACCAATTTTATACACGTATATAGAATTCTATGGTAAAAGTACATGTTATTTGGGCTTTAGGTCACGAAGTTCTTTAAATAAGATTACAAAATCAAATGAAATGAAACTATGCAGATTAACATGGAAATCGTATCAGACCATTTCAGAAATAAATTGAAATGATCGTAAATCGAACTTGAGATGTAGTTTAAGATTTTATTTCAGGTCAACAGGGTATAATATTACTGTAAAATGATTCCAAGGACTAAACGTTAAACCACGAACAATATTATGTTCCATTCACGAATCGGATATCTTGAAAAGTGGTCTCGTAAACAGAGATGGACGATACATATTAACCTAGATTCGCGTACTTATAAAGACTGCCACAAATGCACGAATTTTGCCAAGAGCTAAAAGCACTTAATAATTAAGAGTGATGTAATAAGCTTGCTAAGATACGTTTCAAAAATAAGGAAACGAGTGCACGAGTATTTTCCTTTCAGTGCTTTTGGTTTGACTTTGTTTGCCCCGTGTCTAAAACAGTACATAAGATCTTAAATATTTAATAATGCAAAGTTCCCTTTTTACTCTAAATCATGATTTTGGCGTTTTTTGGTGATTTTGGCGATTTTTGGTGATTTTCGCGATTTTTAACATGACATCACTGTAACGTCATACAATTAATGTTTTAATTATTTTTGCATCAATAAACTCTTGAGGGTCATGGCTATCCATCAGTACCCCACACCTGAAGTTTCGTCAATCGGTTTCCGGGCTCCGGATGTGAGGTGGGTCGAAAAAGCCTGGCTCTTTTAGGGTTACAACAGATAGACAGACATGCCGTTAGATGATAAACACGAAATTCATAATCGAACGACTTTGTTATGCAATTGCATTTTGATGAATGGAGCTGTCAATTTGTCTAGATACTAAGCTACGAGAGGACAACTTAAAGGGAATTTGTAATGAAACCACTGATACTCGATTTGAATCATATTTTCACTTATTGACTGCATGCATAATTTGATTTGCATTAATTTAATAGGTTTTGATCTCATTTTTTTCTAGTTAAAAGATGTGCAAATGTTAGGTGAAATTACCATATCTATTAAACATGTTGGTTAGGCCGCATAAAAAACAAAGTTGTTTTTGCAAAAATGCCAAAAAGATGTTACAAAATTGAGCTAAATCGTTCAAATATCAAGACCCGCTTTCATTTTTAAATGATTCTTTAAATTTTTGATGTTATAACGATCAAACTGTCATCAAACCAACATCTATCCATATCACATAGAGTTAAAAGACAACATTTAAATGTGCAGTCATCATCTACCACGGGTAAACCTGGACCACCCAGGTACTCTCCAACCTTAAAAAAAACACCTCCCTCCCTCATCACATTTTGAGAAACCTTCGGACGAGAAACAATTATTTTTTTCATGTGGCCTTAACCTGATTTTTTAAAATCAAAAATATGAAGTTACCGAAATCTATTTATGACTTTATTTTTCTTCAAATGCGTTTTTAATGTAGGGCTATATGTAGGAGTTTTCGGGGAACTGTGAAATAACCGACTGACTTTAACGATCAATGACATTTAATTTGGTCATTTCGTTTACAGATATGTTGAACAGGTAATATATACGAAAATCAATTTTCAATATAAAGTGTGTAATTTTTCTACTTCCGCAACAATCTATATACCACACAATAACATTTATTGCATACAACATCAGTGATAAAAATAAACTAAATTATGTTCATCAAAAAAAAGTAAAAAAATGAAAGACCACAAATGACTTTCTTAAACTCCTCAATAAAAAAAACCCGATATTCGCAACAGCGTTCATTGTAGATAGGTATATACTAAAATTTTGTTCAAAGTCCTTATTTTTTAGAAGATACAACAAAGAGGAAGTAAGTTAAATGTTTGAAGTGTTACACAAATGAAACTGTTTTCTATTTTGAGTAGACTACTTTAAGTGAGGGAAGATAGACGTGCCTGTAGCTTCTTACTCCTCTTTCCTGCTTATTAAATGACAATTTAATTAGTTTGTAGCAAGTGTGCGAATAAGTTTTCCTAAAGGCCAGAACTTAAAGGCGAGAAATGAAAGTGCAAGTTGTGATTGCAGTGAAAGATTATAAAAAAACCAATCAAATCACTCTTTCGACAATATTATTATTTAAAAAAAAGTGTCGCTCGCAAAATTCTTTGAACTGTGGAATATGCAGCTAATGTTTAGAAAAATTAAGTTACGCTGTGTTTCTCTAAGTCATTAAATTACGCGATCTAAAAACTCCTTGCCAAAATCCATGGCGTCAAATATCATTATCAAATATTATTAAAGTTTGTAAAATGAATCTTAAAGGTGCGTTTACATTGCGACGTATTTAGGGTAACGACAAGCAACGTAGACCTGCAACTTGCAGTTTTAAATTTTACGCCGGTCCTCGTTAGTTAAAGTCAGTTAACGTTGACACAAGTCTCTAGCCTTCGCAGGTATTCGTTACTACCGGTCGCTTTCAGTTACAAGTTTTACAATTTTTGGATTTGATGTCATCGATATTTCGTTGGCTACCGCAACCCTCAGATCTTTGGCGTTTCCATGACCGTTTGTAGCAGTTAGTAGTCGTTTAGAGGTCGTCACAATTTCGTTGGCAATCGTTGTCAACATCAGTGTGTTGCAGGGATGTGAGTAGGAATGATTGTACCACCTGCACAAACTTCAAGTCACGTTACTGTTGCCGTGACCAGTCGATAGCATTCGTTCCTTTACGTCAGCCAAGGTCAGTATTTGCCGCCTCATTACGTTGCTTACAGTTTTTCGTCGACGAGAAGTCGTCACCAAACGTCAAACTAAACTCTTAATTTATTAGTAAGTCTGCGTTTCTTTCAGCACCCGCTCGTCACTTGTTGCCGTGGTGTCGCTGAGGGTCATTGCTATCCGTCAACAAACTTTGATTTTTCATCTTTACTCGTCGCTTGCCGTCCAGTATTTTATGCTTTTGGAATACGTTACCTTACGTCGAGGGCATGTCGTCGCAATATAAACGCACCCTAAGGCAGGAAAATGTCAGGTAAATAATGCAAACAAATCAATATAAAACACATTACTTTGTTTTGCGTCTCTTACAATGCTAGTCTATTATATGTACGTAACAATGGCTTTAGAGTTGACATTGAAGGGAATAATGCTTAGGTTAACACAACTGATAAAACTCTATTTTAATCAGATTGATTGATGTTACCCGACGAGACGACACGTGGAAAAAAACACAATGTGTTCAAAATTTACAAAAAAAAATCGATATATAAACTGGTGAAACTAGTTATGCAGAAGCAACATTATTATACGAAAAATCAATGTAGCCATTATTTGTCGTATCCAGCTCGCCGATTCAAAAACCGATGTTAAATGTATTACGCCCGGATATGTATAAGTCGGCTTCGTGTTTGTCTATTATGAGTGACCCATTTAAACGTAATTTTGTTCATCATATCATCGTTGACATAAAATGATTTCTACAAGAGAAAACTCAAGTCGAATACATGATAGTCACGGCTTAGCGGTTCTGGGGCCAATCTTACTAACATTTAGCGATGGTCCGTTTTGATCGCTAACTCCAAAAATGATCGCTAAATTGTTCAAAATACCCGCTATTTAGCGATCATTAAAAGTTGGCGATCAAAGCGGGGTTAGCAACCATCGCTAAATGTTAGTGAAATCGGTCCTGAACTCAATTCCTTCCTTAATAATTGCGGCCGAATTAGAATCTGTCTCGCCGCAAATATTTGGTAGTAACGTCACCCAAAATAAATTTGATCACAGTAACATTTCGGAAAAGTACTCAGAAAGTAGAAGGTAATCAATAGGTGCAACCGAAAAATGTCGTGTGTAAAGAGTCTGGTATTTAATTTTATTTCTTCCATGTAAGGAATTCACTCAATAAGAGAACAAACCTCGCTTAAAAGAAGAATACAAAATCTTCTTGTAAAACTTTAAATAAATGATATATTTTACTGTGAGACACAAATTTCCCATAGTCGAAAATTGCTTTAACCTTCCATCGGCAGAACAACTGAAGTTAAATAAAATATACGTTCTTTCAATGTCAAATTGTAATCAATTGCAATGTTAATATATAAAATCGTAATGCATGTACATGAGACACAGACCACGTTGACTTGTTTCTTGAAGGTTTTTCAGCATTGTTCCCTAACATTTCAAGCTTTTAAAATTGATCTTACAAACTTAAATCATTAATTTCGATTCTTTCTCATCACTAGACTTGACATAACATTCATAAGAAAAGTACCGTCGGGCACCATTAGACAAGATAGTATGTCACTCAGGGTTTTCTGGTTAGGATAACTGTAAATCCGGTAGCTGATATAAACTACAATAAAGTATTGTCGAGGTAAAGATGCAGAAGTTTATAGCTTTCCAGTCACATTTTGTGGAACTAAGTACAGTTCTTAAATATTTATTGCAAAACTGACTGTATCTTATCAATAGAAACATAAAATTACGAGAGTTAATCAGAATCCATAGATCCGAGGGTCGTACAAGCAAATTGATTTAAACAATGGTAACTTTTGTAAAATATTCATAGTGTACTTCTATATATTATACGCTTTACCATAAATCAACGTATAGAGCATAATGTATGCATAACGTTTGACTTATCAATTCACTAACAAAATAAATAAGAACACATTTTAAAGCTAAGAAAGACGCACAAATCTACATATATGTTTATAATGTATTTTAGAATAATGAAATTAATAATAAAACTAGTATTTGTTGCCTTGCTGTCGTATCTGGGTAAGACAAATGTAAAAATATGTTCGTGTTTGCAATCCTAAGACATGTTTGTCCATTCAATCTGTTATATCTAGTGTCAATTTCTGAAAAATCAATTTCAATATATGTATGTATTTGATCCAATCTTAGAGATATGAGTCGACTCTGGCTATCCCTGGCCTACTCAGACTCGTTCAAAATGACATGATGTACTTTTAAGAGTAATAGTAATGGAAAAAGTAGCGATTAGCTGTATTTTCTAAAGCTACTAGTATAACGCAACTAGTATATAGGTAAAAACTGTATCCCTACGCTTTCCGAAAAAAGTGGCATTTGACAATGTTTTAATTGATCAGTTTTAAGCTTTAAGCTAGATCCTATATAAAATTAGATTAGGGGGTTGGTTGTTACCTCTTCAACAAAACATAAGGGAGTGTAAACGAGTGAAGTAGAACGTAGTACCATATGAAGTCTGTTATGTCATGGTAATGAGGCTTACGACCCTTAAAAAGAGCCTGAATGTGGTCCAAGATGTATGATGAATGACTACTCTTTGTTGGAATTGAGAACATGGAAGTTCTGTAAAACATAAGAACATGAATGAGGTCCAGTTTGTAGAACGTCAAAATGAAATAGAAAATATAGGATCACGAGAGAAATAAAATCGTAAATTGATCATCAGTGAAGTTACTGGTAGAGAAACCGTATGCAATGAACAAAGCCATTTTAGTGTAAACGTTTGAAGTTTATACAGTTCGCATGAAGTATGATAGCTTACCAGGAGTTATCAGGTGGTTATGTGGTCAAATAATCATTTAGAAATAATAAGTATTCCATATAGAGTCTGTACTGTTGAAATTCTATGTGCACACAGTGGACTGACCATCCCCGTTGTTGTGTGTAGCAATGGCTTATTGCAGTATAATACCACAGTGTGGAGCTAGTATGTGACGGTTGGATGAAATTGGAGAACAGCTGGAAACTGACCTATGACCTGGCGTGATATTTTCATGGTCGAAAACAAGAACGGTTTTCGAACACTTGTTCTAGCTATCTAGCTAGGTGGTATGTCAGTATTATTGAGTGATGGTAAAGTAACTATGATATGAATCATAGTGGTAAAAGATAGTCATGCATATACTCCTTAATTGTAAAATCAAAATCAAAAGAAATCTGAATACAAGAGAACTGACATTTAAAGTCAGATGTACTCAGATGAATAAGGTCTAAGGTATGAGACGCATGGATATTCTGTTGGTTGAGAAAAAAATCAGGTACAGATTTAGAAGATCAGAGTTGTGGAATCTTGTATTTGTGAAATATTTCTCACAAGGTCTCATTGCTGCGGAAATGACATAGGCTGGGTTAATTTTGAAAATATTATTTCAATGAATTGCATTAGTTTGTGTGTCGTTTTTTGAAAAGCAATTTGTTAATTCGATTTTCAAAATTTTATTTTCTCTTTCTAAATATGAACCTGTTTTATGTCCGATATCCTACAAAAGATGTTTCTCTCTGTTATCTCTTGTGTTAGGGTCTGTTATGCCAATTCCAATCTTTGTCTTTATGCAATTATATACTAGTAAATCATTCTGGCGTGCTTCTAAAACAAATATAAAATGTTTTGTTATGGCAAGTTTCTAAACCATGATCAGCGTCTGCGGTTAAAATAATCAGGAAAGTTACACATTGAGTTGTACATAATTTTCATAGGCAGTGATAAGCACAGGTTTAATGTGTGTAAATCCCATTGGAAAGAAAGAAAAAGAGGTGTACTTATATAAATGGTCTTATCTGGCTTATTTTTCAGCCGATTTCTATTATCTTTTTCTGGATTTGTAAAGCGCTAGATATACTTCGTAATTTTTGTAGTCATTTTCATTCAAAATTTTTCTCATTGTGATTGGTTTTTAAGAATGAAGTAACTGTTAATTGTGAATGAGAATTGTCATTCTAAATTTTCACATTATGAAGAATGTATTAAATGGAGACCTATTTTTTACGCCATTGTACATTTTTAAGGGCTTACTATAGTATAATGTTTGATATTGATTCTACGGCCTAGATCTATTCATGGTAAGCTAATGGGTCAAATTATAGTTCTTTTTGAGCTACCAAATATTTTGTGTAACAAGTCTTTGTTGTTTTATAATGTAGTAATATAATTCCAATGCATCTTCTAATTAATAACGGATAATTGGTGTTGTAAATCACCAAACATTTTTACCAAATACTTCTCAATGTGGTAGTATTGATTTTTCATCACCAAGCCTCCGTTACTAACAGAAAATATATACATTGGATTACAAGATCTTGTTGCACCAAATATTTGGTAGCTCAAAAGAACTATGTTTTCACCCATACTGTTTATGCAATGATGGTTATGATTTATACAATGGTGAAATTGTATGTGGGAAAATGTTCATTTAGAATGATAGTTTAAACCATTCTTAAAAACCAATCACCATGAGAAAAATTCTGAACGAAAATGTCTATGAAATACAACAATGACGAAGTATATCTAGCGCTCTAGTATATTAAATCTAATTTACTATATAACAACAGCAGATTTATGATTTGTTGCTTTCTTAAGGTTAATGTCATCTGTTATGCGTGCACAATTTTGGTTTGATTCACGTAGTATGTGTATGCATCCCATCCCAAGTGTAACCCTATCTTTGCCTTAATGTATGAGTAAAACAAAAAAGAAATATGACATAGGGATTCATATGGTCGCATTTTCATTAAAAGAATGCTTATGAGATTAATTTATACAAACCGTGCCTTTTGCGAATTAACTTACTTTACGAATTCATCTCACGTCTCAACAGGAAATGTGTTATTACTGTAAATGATAACGCACATTATTAGATGAAGAAAATTACGGCCTGAAAATGGGTCACTTGAATTCAGATTAAACAAGCTATATTAAACCAGATACATTAAGACTTCCACGTGTAAGTATTTTGCCTTGAGCGTAAATGCATTAACATGAGTTTGGTTCTCAGTGTTCTTGGAATCTGGTATATTTTGAATTGATCACAGTAAATTAGAAGAAGGCTTAAAGAAGAAGGGCTACGTTTGTATTATTATTCAGCCCGTTGAGCATTTTCGTATACTTTTGTGGTAAAGCCGATAACAGATGGTAGATAAGAGTGAAGCTTTCACCTCTCAAATGAACTTGTTTTCAACCTGTTGGCTACCCAGAATTCATCTATGATTAGTATTATCATGTCAAGATTCAAGACTCAATAACATCAAAAATAACACTTCAATATAATTGATAGACAATTTCGTTTGTTTATTTGTTTTTTATGCGGAAATTTATGACTTCCTTAAAAAAGATATTGGGTACATTTATATATGTTCGAGCCAAAAGTGTATGACTGATGGCGTTTTTTATTACTATTGTCAGCATATAAAGATTTTGAATACGTGGCGAACATGGTGACTGTCTTGCAAAGAAAAATAAACTCAAGAAAAGTTAATTAAGTTTACCTAATGGCTTAATAAAGTTGATTATCAGTAATATAGAAACATTGATTTATTCAGAGAAATATAAAACGGTATTTTTAAAACAACAAGTATTGATGGCAGTTACGATCGCTCAGTTTTTGCACTTCTACGGGTTCTTTCATCAAACTGACCGTTTTCTAAAATATATCACAAATCAAGATATTTGCAACATTAACCTAATTTCAGAAAAAATAACTTATCCCTCGTCCACTTAAGGGGGAGGGCGACGGATCGTCGCCGATTGCTCCAAAACCCAAAACAAAGTGACCCCGGGCATTTAGGTAATTATTTTTACATCTTTTGCGGTCATTTTAATGAAAAAAGTCGGGGTTACCACCTTAGGTGGGGGTAGGGTAAGCCGTCAAAGTCCGTGGGTAGGGGGTAACCACCCCCCTATATAAAAGGATAAAAGGAATTGGATATTACATTTAATTTTGACTCACCCTGTATATTTTACAAACAAACAAATGTTTGAAATAATTTTGCAGAAACGTTTATAATATATTAAAGTGTTAAAGGTGGGATGATCCGTTATTGGTTTAGGATCTTAATTTATAGTTTTATATATATTTTTGGATAAATGGAAACATGAAAAAATGATTTTTTTCCCCTAAAAGTAACAAGGAATGACAAAAATGGCTTGAATCGTACATTAAACACATTAAAGGCATGTCTAGTTATCATCTTGGCAAATTGGTTCATTAACCAACAAAGTAATATTCTATTTATTTAAAGACACAAAATAATATTGTTTCTTTAGGTAGAGAGTAACCTCATTGTCTTTACGCGGATAAAGAAATTTATACGTACTGTTTGAAGACATGAAAGTTTTTAAAAATATTAACCAGCACTCATGTTTTTGGTCGATTTTTTAAGAGAACCCCTTCTCCGTCCTCAGAGAGTGGTGTCTAAATTGTGTCTGACGTTTGATTTCATGTAGTGGACGTTGGTGGCGTCCTTCTTGATGTTGACGACAGGGAATCATACAACTTCGGAATTTCACGGCACCCGTCCCTATTAAGAGTGGGTTTAAGTTCTTTCTTGATATAAATTGCCTCCCTCACTTTTCTCGAAATAAGCTTGCCCTCCCGGCAAAAAACTTTACAATTGCTGGTGTCTATTTAATGTCCAGTGACCTTGCTGCGTTCAGCAAGGGCCGATTGGTTGGATGCAGTTTTGGGTTTTTCTGTTTAACCCTATCGCCTAAAGTCCGTTTTATTTAACAGAAATACAGTCCTTACAGGGAAACCATACGGGACAACCAGGAGTTGTTTTAGAGTTTGATGTGGCTTGAAGCTTACGATGCACCATATTTTCGTAAATCCGTTTCACTTTCTCTGGGATCCCTTTAACATAAGGGATCACAACCGAGAATTTCCTTTTGATGACAGAGTTCGAGTTTTTAGATTCAGATTTTGTTATCCTTTATGATGCACGCTCTCTTGAAACTTCAATTCTGGTAGCCGCACCGTTTCAAAGTAATCTATTTCCTTTTCTTTGTCCGATTGTTCCGAAATAATGGTGTCAGCGTGGTGAAAAATGTTTATATAACGCTAAGTTTGTGTTCAAGCGGATGGTAGATTCCAAAGTATTAATCTGTGTTTTGGTTTTCTATACACACAGACCTATAATACTCATTTTCTTTAATCAAGAAATGAAAATGTCTCTGTTTGGTTCAGGCTACCCTGTAAGTTACATAACAACGACAATGTACCCAATTATGAAGCCTTGTCATTGTTGTTACAATAACATATAGATCATTGCCTGCTTCAAGGGGCATAGGTTAGAAATTCGAGATACAACAAAAACATTTTATTGAAAAAAATGAAGGCTTGGTGAGAACAAGGGTGCGCAGTTGAAGGAGACGTGACAAAGTAACATTATTTCCATTGATTAATAAAGAAACTAGATACTGTCATATAACCCCAAACAACTCTTGTGAATATGGAAAAGGGTGTATTTTATTATATTTTTTAATTAAGCTTTAAACCAAAATCTAAAATCTAGACATGTAAAACACGAAAACACAGATATTCACTCCAGTAATTGATATATGGGCTGAAGTCTTTTTTCATAGAATTTACCCAGAAATTGAAACATCCTGCAATACAGTTCTGTGGCCTCTACAAAACAGATTTATAAACTTTAAGGTAGAGTCATCTAAAATTTGTCTTTCCCGTTTTTATGCATCAGTACTTTTTTTTTATTTTGTGGCAATTTTGTTTATAGCATTACCTAAGTGTAAATCAGTTATCCACGACACTTGCGTTATGAAACAGCTAAGCTGAAGATTGGCGACCAATATTCCAATAAAGCAACGATAAAAGGTATCGTTGTTTAATTTCATATCATGACATTTTGTTAATTGCGTTTAAGGCTGGGGTAGACCTTAAAATGGCATAAACCGTTTTTGTACTCTAACTTTCAAACTAATTGCGTAAACTACATAAAAGTATACATTTTTTAGACGCGGATTTTTACCCTGAACATGATGGTGATATCAGTTTTTGACCACAAATGTCAATTGTGACAAAAAAATCTAAAATTTGCATTTGGAACTTTTTTGCTTTTTGGAGTTTAGAAACAAATGTCTAAGAAAGGCCTTAAGGCTTTCTCGATTTTTTGTTTTTTTTATCTTGGTTTTTTAAAGAATGACAAAAATAGGTATCAAATGCAAACATTCCCACCGCTGCCACCAAAATGGCAATTTTTGGTCTATTTTGGGCAATTTTTCAAAAAATAAGATAAAAATCAAAAATTTGCGAAAACGTTTCCTAGACATTTGTTTCTAAACTCCAAAAAGCAAAAAAGTTTCATAAATGCAAATTTTAGCTAGGCTTCCCAGAAATGTTGGGGCAAAAATACGGTTTTTGGCATTTTTTGCCAAAATCAACATTTTTTGGTCAAAAACGGATATCACCAATATGTTCAGGGCAAAAATCCGCTTCTAAAATTGAATACCTTTATATGGTCTATGCAATTAGTTTGAGATTTAGAGTACAAAAACAATTCATGCTAGTTGGAGGTCTACCCCAACCTTAAGAAGTAAAGTAATAGCACTGTTTTATCTTTTTCCTTAAACATCATATAACGAAATGCCCCCCCCCCATAAGTTTTTACATTGCATGAATTGTTAATGCTGATGAGAAATTTAGTGAGTTTTGGAAAAATATGCATTTTTCAAAGTTACCATTTATTTTTAAAAAGGTGATATATTTTTATGATTTTATGTTTAACTCTTTCACTCCAGAACAAAATTTTAACAATCTGCTCTATTTGGACGGCAAGCCGCTCAGAGTGGCTCACAGACACCTCACTGTATGATAGCATTTGATAATTGTAGTGCGCCATGGTTACTCTCGTTGCTAATAAAAATGATAATATTTTAGATAGCCATTTGTTTCAACTGCTTGCTGGCAAATTTTCAACCAATTTGGGCTTGTGGTTTTATTTTTAGAGCAATTTGAAAAATGTGCGTCGAATTAGAAATTCCGGCCAATCATGCATGCATTTGAGAACCGCTGTGAGCGACTTGCCGGAGTGAAAGAGTTATTCGAAAAACATTCCGAAAAAGCATAACACGAAAAACATAATTTTCTTGGAATGAATCGAAGTGGACTAATTGAGTTTGAAAAACACTCTTCAATTTTAGTGGGTAATTTCATATGACCTTGCTGCGTCGGTGTGACGCATATTCGTGATTATTAATGTCAATCATATTTCAAGATGATATTGATATATGATCCGGAGAAACGAGTCACATTTCTTATTTTGATGTTTATTTGATGCAAATTAGCGAATGTAGGTAAAATGAGTATGTATGGTTTACCGTGAACGTTTATTTAAAGTGACCATTTAAATTTTATCCAAAATTTGCAACAATATCGACAAGCGTTCTGTGATCTGATCCAGTCTCAAGGTCAGAATATACTTTTCCCCATTTTGAATGAATGACTTACAGCTTGCAGTTTTCGCTTGAGAATAAAACAATGCTTTATCTTTTCACTTCAACATCATTTAACGCAATGTCTCCCTCAATACGTTTTCCAACATTACATGACTTATTAATGTTGATGAGAATTTGAGCGGGTCACTTCATATTACCTTGAAACATTTCATATTACCTTGAAAATTAGCCGCGTAGTTGTGATGCATATTCATGAACATAAATGTCAATCATTTTTTTAAGATGATATTGTTATATGACCCAGAGAAACGAGTCACTTGGTAAAACATTTCTTATTCTGATGTGTCTTTCATGTGATGAAAATATTAAGTAAATGCACAGTATTTAGGGAAAATGAGTATGTATGGTTCACCGTGTACAGTTATTTAAAGTCAGTGTAAAGTGACCTTTCAAATTGTATCCAAAATTTGTAACAATATCGACAAACATTTTTGAATGAATGGCTCTCAGTTTCCTGTTTTCGATTGAGAATAAAACGAAAACGCTGCTTTATATTTTTCCTTCAACATCATTTTAACGCAATATCTCCCTCAATAAGTTTTCAAATTGCATGAAGTGTTGATGTTTATGAAACATTTGAGTGGTTAATTTCACATGACCTTGAATATTTGCTGTGTTCAATGTGACGCATAATCGTTATTATATATGTCAATCACATGATATTGTTATATGATCCGGAAAACGAGTCACTTGGTAAAACGTACAACCTAGATCAATCGTGAGAGCAAACCCATCCAGAATATTTAAAATATTAGTTCACCATCATAATTTCCTTTTTCATGTTATTCGATATAATCAAAATATCTCAACCAAAACTGTCTACCACACATCATTAACACTTATGTTGATCGAGCTACTCCCCGAGTCCAAATGACATTTTTCAAATAACATTCTAAATGTCTTATACCTCGTAACAGGTTTGGGAGTCATGTTCGCATCTTTATAGGCAACTCCCACAAAATATCTTAACTGCGTGCAAAAACCAAGCGTTTTCAGGACAGTCCTGTACCATTTTTATTGAATTGTTAAATTGCTATATCATCGCACAACAAACGTCTCATGTCTCCAGTTTCACTCCAGATAGGTTCTGACATCATCTTACCTGCTGATCATATACGAAACCTCGGTGTAATCTTTGACAGTCAAATGACAATGGCCAACCAGATCTCTACTGTAACACGCAGCATAACTTTTCACCTCCGTAATATTGCACGCATCCGTCGTTACTTGGACTTTGAAACATGCAATCATGTCGTTCGATCTTTGATTCTGTCTCGGCTTGACTATGGGAATGCTCTTTTAGCAGGATCAAATGCGAAAGAGATTGCTCGACTGCAACGTCTTGAGAACTGGGCAGTTAAGATCATTTTCTGCAAATCGAAGAAAGATCACGCCTCACCTCTTCTAGAGCAGCTACACTGGCTACCCATTAGTGAGCGCATTACGTTTAAGATCCTTCTATATGTCTACAAGTGTGTTAATGGTCTTGCACCTGCTTACCTTACTTCATGTCTCACTTTGTATACACCAACTCGCGAGGGATTACGATCTGCCTCTGACGTAACAAGACTGGTTGTCCACAAAATCAAGAACAGAACACTTAAATCAGCTGCTAGCAAAGCATTCTATTATTATGCACCAAGACTATGGAATACATTGCCCCAATCTCTTCGCACTGCCAACACAGTTGCCAGCTTTAAGAGAGGTCTTAAGTCTCACCTTTTCCCAAGATAGTTTTTCTGCATGCTTCAGCTTTGTCTTTCCATTTTCCCTTTTTATTTTGTGTTTGTGTTATGCGTTTTGATTGTTTATGAGCGCTGTGATCTATATGAAATGGCGCTATATAAAAGCCTCATGTATGTATGTATGTATGAATGATCCCCCTTCTTTACAATGACGACAGTGTTATATACGGGCTGTTATTTCTCCGGTAGCTTCTGGTTCACGATGTGTGTTTTACCAAGTGTAATACTGATCTCCCTTCTTTTATTTGCCTAAGCTTATAACTTTAATGTTTTAAAATCATGAAAATTGATGTTAAGAATATTTGTATATACTTTCCATATCTTTTATGTGTACTCTGTATAATGTACATATGTTATATATAAAATTCTATTGTAAAATTACATGTAATTTTAGCTTTGGGTCACGAAGCTCTTTAAATAAAATGAAATGAAATGAAACTGTGCAGATTAACATGGAAATCGTATCAGACGTATTCAGAAATAAATTGAAATGATCGTAAATCGAACTTGAGATGTAATTTAAGATTTTATCTCAGGTCAACGGGGTATTACTGTAAAAAATAAGGATTAAAAGTTAAACCACGAACAATATTATGTTCCATTTACGAATCGGATATCTGGAAAAGTGGTCCCGTAAACAGAGATGAACGATACATATTAACCTAGATTTGCGTACGAGTATTTTCCTTTCAGTGCTATTGGTTTGACTTTGTTTGCCCATGTCTTAAACAGTACATGAGTACGACTAATATCTTGTCAAATTTCTTATCAAATGAAAATCTTAAATATTTAACAATGCAAAATTCCCTTTTTACTCTAAGTATTGATATGTCCCTAAACCATGATTTTGGCAATTTTGGTGATTTCGCGATTTTTGACATGACGTCACTGTGACGTCATACAATTTAGATTTTATTTTTGTTTGCATCAATGGACTCGTGAGCGTCATGGCTATCCACCAGTACCCCACACTTGATGTTTTGTCATTCGATTTCCGAAATCGTAATGGGGAGGGGGAGCCCGGCTCTTTTTGGGTTACGATAATCTGTATATAACAGATAGACAGACATGCCGTTAGATGATAAACACGAAAAGATTTATTTTCATTTCATAATCGAACGACTTTGTTTTGCAATTGCATTTTGATAAATGGAGCTGTCAATTTGTCTAGATACCTAGTTACGAGAGGACAACTTAAAGGGAATGTGTAATGAAACCACTGATACTCGGTTTATAATATATTTTCACTTATTGACTGCACACTGAAAACATTATTTCGTCAAACGTGGTGGAAAAGTCATCAAACAGGGGTTATAAATTAGTCATGCAAGTGAATTTCCCCTTATTCGTCGCTTGACGATATTTGCGGGCGCATGACAAACGAAAACAAATGCAGGACAAATTAATTT